>VMDO01011056.1:0-69081 GCA_007922755.1 Pedetes capensis | reverse complement strand
TGACTTGACTATGAAAAAGAAAGTACTTTTTAACAAATAATATTGGGACAATCAAGCATATATATGAATAGAAATTAATTTCAATCTTATAACACTCACAAAAATCAATTCTAGGTGAGTCATGAACCAGACTGTGAAAGGCAATAATAATAACTATTAGTAAAATAAGTCTTTTAAGGGATAAGAAAATATCACTACCAGTGATTCACTTTTAACCAATAGGGTACAGCAAATTTGATAGGATGCACACAATTTTGTGTACATGATTATGTTATAAAAGACTTTAGTGCCAATAGTGTAAACATAGATGACAATAATATACCGTATATTTCAAAAAAGCTAGAAGAAAGGATTTTGAATTTTTCACCACAAAGAAATATTTGAGGACATAGATGTTTACCCTGATTTGAAAATCACACAATGCATAAATGTATCCAAACATCACACAGTATCTCGTAAATATGTAAATTTTATGTATTTTTAATTTTTTAAAAGACTGTCCTTTTAAAAGGGTAATGGGAGAAAAGAAAAAAAAATCATGAATGTTGCCCTTATGGCAAAACCAAGATGTACATATATAGACAGAAATACTCACAAAAAAAAACAAAAAGACATGCAAGTAGAAAGGAGACCATTGGTAGGGAAGAACGGGATGGGGGAGGTGGGTCATGAGAGAATAAGGGGGAAGTTAACATGAGCAATATACAATGAAATGTATGTATCAAAATTCTTAATGCGACCCCTTAAGTTGTATGTTAAAGATTACTAATAAAAAAGTTTTAAAGTGCTAGTCTTCCTGGAGTGTTTATCTCTCATTTGCTGGTTCTGATGGAGAAAGTAACCACGTTGGGTCCACATGTAGTAAGGATTTCTAGTGCTTGCAAAAGTTGCCAGCTAACCACCAACAAAAAAATGAGGTCCTCATTCCTACAACTGTAAAGCAATAAATTCTGCCCATACCCTGAGTCAGCTTGCCAGCACAACCTTCTGAAGTTAAACATTCAGATGAGACTCCAGACACAGCTCACATCTTGCAGTCTTGGAGAGGACCTATGCCATGCTTAAACTACTCTGACTCACAGAAACTAAGAAGTAATAAATATGTGCTGTTTTAAGTTTTGGAGTCTATTGTTACTTGTTACTCAGCCATTGAAAACTAACACAGGATGTATCTTACCTCTGACTCCCCAGAAACAGCCTGAGACGGGGGTTCTTATTCAAGAGATCCATTTTATAGGAAGAGTGCTATTAGGAGAAGGGTTGTAAAGGAGGCAGGTTCGGATAGGAGAAAAAAGCATAGGAGAAAAAAGCCAGCAAGAATAAGATCTCAGGTAGAGACTAGCTTTAGTCTGAAGCACTGGAGCATTCATAGTTCTCCCCAGCCTGAGTTAGGGACTGTGACCTTTTGTGCCACAGTCAATACTGAGGCTTCAGGGAAAGAGGAACGATGACCTCCTGCATAGTGCCTCCCATTTGATGAAGGGCAATTCTCCAGAAAAGTGGGCAACTGTGAGTTTTTGCCATGTAACATTCACAGTATTTTATAAGGGAGATGCGGGAATCAAGGTGGAGGGTTAACAGCATTCATTATAGACTGCACAACAGGTAAATTTTAAAGGAAAGCTAGGAAGTGGATAGGAGAATATTAGAGTTGGGATGGGTAATACATAGGTTTTCTGGGATTCTATCAAAATTCTATTTTTTAACCTACATAGCAGTGACACAGATATGCTTCTTTATAGTAATATTATTTACTTTATGTATTTTTTCATATGTCCATCATAGTCACAATAAAATAGATTTTTTACATTCTAGGCCTGGGCAGAAATGGAATCTCTAAGCTAAAAAAAAAAAAAAAAATTGGAGAGTATCTGAGGATTTCATTTACCTCTCGGATACCAGGTGACATTTCATTGTACTGTGGCACATGTAATACATATTAATTTTACTGTCCCCACTAGTATACTCTGATTCTTCCTAGACCAAAAATTCAGATAAATTTCTCACACTGACTAGTAAGGAAGCAAAGTTGAAGCTATAGCACTGAATAGTGACTTTCAGAAACCATAATTTTTCTATAAAAATAGAGAATGTGTATGGAAAGAAATGAGTACATAAGAAAGCTTCAACATGTGGAAAAATAATTAAGAAGGTCTGACTTATAATTTTTTTCAACTAGATTATCAAGTCAGGATTTGTAGGCAAAATACATAAGCATAGAAAGTATTTCAGATGGAAGAAAGAATATTCCAATGTCAGAGCTAGTGAATTTTCATAGAAACAGTCCAAAACTTGGAGCCAGAAAGCATAGCTTGGGCCATGTAAGAGCCAAGCCAATGTAGACAAGTCATTTCTTAGGGTCTCAATTTTCTCATTTGTAATTTAGGAACCATGCCATTGGATGAATCCCTTTCACGAACCACTATCTATCATGTAAGATTGTATACACAAAAGCATTTTGAAAGCTATTCTATTCTACAAATGTCAAATGTATATCTGAAGACTTTTAAAATTCACTTTCAGTTTAATAACTTAGAAAAGGGAGAGATTTTTCTAGACTTGTAAGTCATACTTCGGGACATTTTAAATAAGCAGTGGTGGGGGAAAAAAGAATGAAGCTGTGTAAATAACCAAAAATTGCCAGTAAATATGGGGTACTAGCTTTTCACACAAAAGAATCAGCCACTAATACTGGAAGCATGAGAAAAATGTATTCACTTGGGAATGTTTTGTGAAATTATTCCATGCCACAAGTCAGGACATAGTGTTAGAGGAAACAATAACTCCCCAGGTAAAAACTTTCCTTCTCACTAACTGGATCATGAATCAGTTTTAGCCTATGGTGTTCTACCCCATTGAGCCCAGAATATCCAGCAGCTTCCAGAATCTGCCAAACCATCAAGCACAGCAGACAATTCCCTTTAAGCCAATTCAAGTGCTGAAGAGCAGTGGGCTAGAACTTTCCCCAAAAATCTGGAGCTCAATGATGTGTGGGCTTCATTCTTCTTAGGAAAAATAATGCAAATTCCATAGTTCTTCTGCAGGGTTCAGTTAAGATGTATTTCTGAGTACTTTTTATTCTTTGCTTTTGGTTTGTTTTATTTCTAAGTGAATATAAAAATATATTGTTGGAATTCTGATTATGACATTTGTTTCTTGTCTTTCTAAATGCCTTTCAGCTGTATATTTGCAAAACATTTTATTTGGGCAAGGTACTAGGAAATTGAACAGAATTAAAAAGGTGATAATGGGGGAGTTCAATTAGGAAAACTACACCACAGATGATGTCGTTGTAGCAGCAGTCATTGTCATTGTCATGAGTGACAGTATATTCAAGGATTCATCCTCCATCATGACAACTCTCAGTGTCACACATCATTTCTGGTATGGCAATCTCTGTTAAATAAAAATATTACAGTGTCTCTTCATCTACTCATTCACTGGATCTGGCCACATGTAACTTCTGGCTTTTCCCCAAAGTCAAAGTGACCATGAAAGGTAAGCATTTTGAATGGATTCGTGATATCAAGGCAGCCATAACAGTGCAACTAAAGATAGTCACAAAAGAGGACCTCCAGAACTGCTTCAGAAAGTAGCAAGAATGATGGAATACATGTACTCAAAGCCAGGAGTATTTTGAAAGTGGCAATGTATCTTTTACTATAATACAATATATTTCTTATGATCACATTTCATATATACATACAGAGAGAAACAGACATATACACAGAAAGAGAGCTTAATAGCTCAATATATATTCATTAAAGGAGAATTTAATAGAATTTGAATAGTAAAGGAATATAAATGTAGCATGACTGTAATAGAATATTATACCAAAGAGAGGGATGAATGGTCATTAGATCACTGAATGGAGAACGTAATCCTAAGAGAAAGTAGAACTTACATTCTGGTCAGCAAAAGGAAAATAAAATGTTAGGGCAAACAACACATCACACATGTGGTAACCAACTTTTTATTTTACTGATTTACAGTAATTACTATTATCTGTAATCACTATCATTTCCTTTTTTAATGAATATTTAAACACAAAAAAGAGATAAAATATCTCATTTTTTAATAAAACTTGACTAAATTTAACTTCATGGGGAACATACTTTTTTTTTTTTTTTTTTTTGCAGTACTGGGGTTTGAACCCAAGCCCTCGTGCTTGCATGCTTTGCAAGTGATGAACCACTGAGATGCACCCCCAACCCATTTTTTTACTTTTTGAGACAAGATTTTGCTAAATTATGCAGACTGCCTCTGGTCTTGAACTTGAGATCCTCCTACCTCTGCCTCCTGAATTGCTGGGATTACAGGCGTGTGCCACAGCACCTAGCCACAGGAACACACAATATTATTTTCATTTTTCTAATTTCTTGGCAGACCAGAGAAGTTTGCCAAACTCTCATCCTCTTTGGAATAACTTTTAGAAGTGCATTCATAGGTGATATGGGAGGAGGATGTGTCAATCCACTCCTGAAGCAATCCCAAAACAATCAGCCATTTCAACAGCAGAGAAACACTGATGTTGTGCCAGGCACAGCACAGTGTCAGGTAGTGTTTCATTCCGTTGTACACAGGGTTGCTATGAGATGGACCTCACCTGATAGCACCTAACAACAACAACATTCATAGGTGATATCAGATATAAATTCTTGAAAGATAAGCAACCCAGCTGAGATTCAAAAGCTGACCTGTGATGTTGTGTTGACCTTTCAAATACATGACTGCATTGGAAAAGATCAACATATTAGGACTTTGGAAGTATAAATATAGAACATTTGGACTTCTCAAATGAAGAAATTGATTTCATATTTGCCTAATGCCATCAGTCTAAACTGGAGAGTTTTTCCTCTACAGACCACATGCCCCTAGCCTAATAGGTATAGTCTAAATTTTCCAAGGAAATGACATTCTCTCTGTGTCTGAAGTTTTTCTCCCAAGTTAAACTGCTTGCCAGAAAAGCCATATGGCAGAAATAAATTTAGGGGGATTCTGGGAATCTCTACCTACTACAAACAAATGCCCCTGACCTTGATATTTAGAAGCTATGGATGCCACAAAACTATCGAAGAACTTTTGCACAGCATTTTTGCTAAATGCAGTTTATTAAATCTTGTCATTATCTTCTTAGGTATGATCTTAAGGTTTTTTTTTAAGTTTAAAATGTTTTTACACAGTTGAATTAGAAGGAAATATATTTTCCATCTAAGTCTTTCAAATATTTACTTCAGCCAACAAGAATCATCAGTTTACATTTATTATTGTTATTATTCTTCCAGAAACCCCTTTCCTCTATATGTGTGTATATTTTGTGAAATAAGGCATCTGAAAATACTCTTTATGAAATGATAAAGATGAAGAGTAATTTGGCATTTGAAATTATGCCTAGAAAAAAATGGAAATAAAAACGTATGTCTGAGAATAACAACTGTATAAATTTTCTTATTTGTTGATTACCAGCAATTGTTGCAGTGACCTTTTTTAACTGCAAATAATCAACCTTCATTTCAAGAGCACAGATTCAAATTTCCCTGACATGTTGCCATTTATTTTAAATAGTTCTGAAAGTTGTTTTATTATAAAAATAGTAAAAAGATAGTAATTAATAATAAACATCAGAAAAATATTAGCTTAATCTGATAATTAGTATACAAAGATCAGGTTAAAAATTGTATTCTTATTGACAGGTTGTAAAGAAAGGCAGTTTCATACACTGTTGATGAAAATGTGAATGGGTATATCAGTAGTAGAAAGTAAGTTTGGAATATCAGCAACATTTAAAGAACATATATTCTTAGACATAGCAATTATACTTCCAGGAATTATTATACATAATCCTGTGTGTGTGTATGTATGTATGTGTGTGTGTGTAATGATGATAAATAATGCCAGATTGTATTGGTACAAATGGCTGCCTCAAGGAAAAATACCTGGGCAGCTAAAGGGCTGGGTGAAAAATGGCTTAATTAATTCTCAGTATATCTTTCTATACTTATTAAATTTTATCTTGTATATTTGTATTCTCAAAAATAAATTAGTTTAAATAAATAAACATGTCAATAAAATGAAAAAGAAAGAAAAACATAACTTTAGAAATTTGTCATCAACTTCCAGGCATGGTGGAGCATGCCTGTAATCCCAGCAACTCTGGTGGTAGAGACAGGAGGATCGCAAGCTCAAGACCAGAGGCAGTCTGCATAATTTAGCGAGACCATATCTCAAAAAAAGTTAAAAAACTGGGCTGAGGGTGCAGCTCAGTGGTACAGCACTTGCAAAGCATGCAAGGGAGATACCCTGGGTTCAACCCCCAGTGCAGAAAAAAAAAAACCAGAAATTTGTCATCAACCATTATTCCATCTGTATCAGTAAACACATTCTTACCTATAACAAAGTACAAAATGAAAGCATTTGGACATATTTTTACATCATCACTTATAACTATTGCCCACACATACATTAAGGAATGCTGATAATTTTTTATTACTTCAAAACAGGTCAAAATTTGTGATATCATTTATCTTTATACAGTATCTATCTGTGTTGAATTGTATGCTTAGGAACACAGGCAGAATGTTATACTCACAATAATTTTAGAAGGAAGGTAATACAAACCATGATTTTGGGGGATGAGATTATGGTTTAGAATGCCTATTGATGAAGCTACATGGCATCTTCTGTTCACACTCCAGTGAGAATATATTTATGTGATTGTGTTCCCAGATTTTTATTGTAAATACCTATATCAATCCACTGATTAACCATGTCACACAGCCTGCAGTTTTCTGGTACAAGGTGGGAAGCAGTGTATAAATAAGTAAAGTTCCTAAAAGTACTTCTCCAGGGCAGGATTTATTTTGCAGTACTAGAGTAAACTAATGAATCAAAGAGTAATAATAATTTAAAATGGGAAAATTTATCTCCAGCCCAAACTCCACCCCTCAAGACTGACTGTTGACCTCAAGTTGGTTACATCCTCAACATCTCAATTTGAATGTGGAACACATATCTCAGATACATTCAAACGTCATCTTCTTTTCTGTACCTGTGTCACACACATTCTTCCTCATCTCCATTAAGAGCAGCTTCTTTCTTTCAATTGGCTCAAGCCTCTCTCTCTCTCCCTCTCTCTCTGTCTCTCTCTCTCTCTCTCTCTCTCTCTCTCTCTCTCTCTCTCTCTCTCTCTCTCTCTCTCTCTCTCTCTCTCTCTCTCTCTCTCCTCTTCTCCCTGTCCTAAAATTGACTGTCCTATTTGTTGACTCTCTATTGATAAATCCTGTTTATTATCAAAATATACAGAAAATATGACCTTTCATCAATTATTCCTCTAATCCTAACCATCACTAGTTCTTGCTTGGATTACTCCTTACTTCTACCAATGCCCTCTACCATATATTATCTACTCAAAAGCCAGCGTTATCTATTTTAAATATGTGAGATGTCATTTTCATTCCTCTACACTTCCACTGGCTCATAGAAGAGCCAAACGTCTACAACCTACAGAGTTTAACACCATTTTCTCTTTATCTTCACTCTTAGAACTTAACTCCATCTCTATTTTGGAGATGGAGTTATCTCTAGCCATCTTGGACTTATTTTAGAAGCTTTCCAACCTCCAGCCCTTTGCACTTACTCTTTCCTCTTCTGGGAATTTCACCACGCCTGGGTATTGGTGTGGCTTTCTCTACCACCTTCTTCTACTCTCTTTTCAATCATCACTCTTTCTTAGAAAACTTTCAAGATGATCACTTTCAAACTATAGTTCCATTTGTGTTGCCTTCACCTGGCTTATTTCACACATAGCTCCCATCACTTTTTAATATATTCTGTAATTGTCTGTGTTATTGCCTTTATTTCCTTCCTTCCATACAAAAATGCAATTTCCATGAGGATAAGAATTTTTTTCTGTTTTAATTTCTGTTGTATTTCTATTGCCTGACACATAAATATTTATTGATAGAAAGAATAAATGAATGGCATTTTCCAAAACATATTCTACAGAATATTATTCCTGTGAGATA
Source organism: Pedetes capensis (assembly GCA_007922755.1). NCBI lineage: Eukaryota > Metazoa > Chordata > Mammalia > Rodentia > Pedetidae > Pedetes > Pedetes capensis. The sequence goes on along the minus strand of VMDO01011056.1, from coordinate 61,057 downwards.
CTCTATTAAAAAAACAGAGTAGGATGGACTCACAATGGAATAAGTTTATAAAGTTCTATCTCCTATATTCTCTTTTTGAATATTTGCTCTCTACATAAATATAAATAAATTTATACAATAAATGTTTATAAAATGAGCAGCAATAATGTTACTCTATAATAATATATGAATATATCATGTATTTATATAGATAGATAGATAGATAGATAGATAGATAGATAGATAGACAGACAGACAGATAATATAGATATTTTCTTCTTCAGGTACTGTGTTCCAGCTACATTAGCTTCATTTTGTTGCACAAATCTCCCCATTGCAATTTTTTCAAGGCCTCTGAAATTTGCTCTTCTGCCTGCAAAAATCTCACTCAAAATTCCTCATGGTTAACTCATTCAAATTACCTAGATCTCAGGTCAAAATCATCTCTGCACAGAGGTTTTCTCTCACCACTTTATCTCATTATTTTGCTTTATTTTCATTGCAGTAATACTACTACTGGAAATTCAGCATGAGTGCTGAATGATGAAAAATGCTAACCTGCCTATTTTATAATTTTATTCTTTTCTGATTCTTCAAGGTCCTTTTTCTGTTCATTGTCACTTCTTTCTTGTGTCTCCCATCTCTTTTACTCTCCACAGGCGAACTTTATCTACAAACATTCTTAATTTTCTCTATCAGGAAAAGCAAAAAACAAAGTAACTTTCCCATTGACTCAACTAATATAGTCAAATTCATGTTTTCTTCTCTACCTTACTTCTCAAAAGAATATTATAAATTTGTTGTGTTTGTTTTCTCATTATGCTCATTTTTTTACTTCATAGAATATGTGTTCTACTTCTTTCTCCTCACCAATCACTTCACAGAATTTAGTCTCCAAACAGTGATAATAATGTCTCAATAGTCCCTACACAATGGCTACACTCCAATTTTTTCCATCCATTGAATTTAGCATCTTTTAAAACAAGCAACATACAGTCATTATAAATAAAGGCAAAAAACACAAAGTTAAGAACTCTACCACTGTTAAACCACTATTGCTATTTGTTTTGTATATTTCCAGTCTTTTATTTGCTTCATGTACATGGATTTAAAAATAAAACTAAGCCAGAAATACAATGATACAATATGTGTTATTTTATATAGACTTCTTAAAATTTTAGTATGTCATTAAATCTTTGTAGCTATTATCTTCTGTTAGGTATTAGATAATCCCCTTGTTTATTATAAAGTAGTTATGGAGTTTCATTATACTGTTCAAGCCTAATCTGGTCACTTATTTTGCCATTCACAATTTCTAATTACAGTAGGCACAAAGTCAACTGTATTTAGGAAAAAATAAAATAAAAGAGAAACAAAAATCTACTTAACAACACTCATGAACCTATGCAACATTTTTCCTATAAGGTAAATGATAAGTATATGCTACTACTTTATTCACCTGCAGCCATAGCCCTATGGTATCTGATCCCGTCAGATCTCGGAAGTTAAGCAGGGTCTGGCCTGGTTAGTACTTAGATGGGAGACCACATGGGAACACCAGGTGCTGTAGGCTTGGGAGACCAACTGGCAACCCACTCCCAAAAATCAATCCACCATTGAAAACCCTATCAACAGCAGACAAGCACTGACAACAGTGTTTCCTCTGTTGTATATAGGGTCACTATGAGTGGGATACCCACTCCAGGGCACCTAACAATAACAACTACTTTATTCAGCCTTGCCACAATAAATATGATTCTAATTTTTAAAGAAAAATATGAAAGCCAATCCCTTAATCTAGTGCTCAAATAGATTTCTGAAAATATTCCATTTCAATTTTTGGAGAAAAAGCTGGCTAGGTTGAATTTACAGAGATAGCATACTGGTTTCCAATGTGTCTGTTAAAGACGGCTTATTATTATACTTTGTGGGTGATTCAAGAGATTCTCTGGGGTGGTTTTTACTGTACTCAGTGTTTTCCAAACATATTGAGAAACTATCACAGCATAAGATTGATCGCCCTTGCAGTTTCAGAACATGCTAGGCTCTTTCATGTCACATTTATGCCACTGGCCTATCAATAATTATGCTATTTGATGTAATTACAGGTCTACAAAATATCAGTTAAAAGACAATTATCACACATGCTTATCTCCTTGCTTCTGATTACCCTATTTTGTGTTATTCTTTAAAACTGACTCTAGCAGGAACTAGAATGCTCACCTATGGGTGAAGTTTGGTCTTTTTAGTAAAAATGTTTGCAAAGTTTCTTATAGTATATAAACAAATAACAACTATTACAAATATTTGGAGGCTCAGTATATTCTCAATTTCTAATTTATAATAAAAATAGAAACAAAACTCCTCAAATGGCAACCAAAAGTTCAAATTAAATCAAATATTATGTACTGTACATAATTGGATAGGGCCCACAGCCATACCACCCTGGCATCTGATCTCATCAGATATTGGAGGCTAAAGCTGGGTGCAGTGGAGCAAGCCTGTAATCCCAGTGGCTCTGGAGGCAGAGGCAGGAGGATCATAAGTTCGAGACCAGAGGCAGTCTGCATAACTTAGCGAGACCCTGTCTCAAAGAAAAAGTAAAAAAATGGACTGGGGGTGCCTCTCAGTGGTCCAGCACTTGCAGAGCATGCAAGTGCAAGGCCCTGGGTTCAACCCCTAGTACCACAAAAATAAATGGAAGCTAAGTAGGATCTGCCTGGTTAATATTTAGATAGAGGACAGGAGACTGCCTATGAATACCAGGTGCTGTAGGCTTTGGAGAAGGAGCCAACAGCCCACTCCCAAAACACAATCTGCCATTGAAACCCCTAAGAATAGCAGAGAAGCACTGACATAGTACTGCACATGGCACGGTGTTGGGTAGTGTTTCATCTGTTTCATACAGGGTCGTTATGAGTTGGACCAGGCTCAATGGCACCTAACAACAAACAACAACAATATATTTCTAATCAAATATACATAAATTTTATGTAAGTGCTAAAACTGTGTTAATAATCACAGATATAGATACCTGCCTAAATTTAAAAAAGCTGAAATTATTGCTTGAAAATAGAAAAGGAAATTAAAGATTGTGAATGTGCTGTGAGATTAAAAATACGGTTCTAATTAGGCATGAAAGAGAAAAAGTGGAATTACTATAGATTTTAGAAATGAGAAAGAAAATATTTAACAAAATAAGATAACCACATTGTGAATATAGCCTAAAACAGTTTAAAATTATACCAAAAATTACTGCAAAAAGTGGAGAGAGAAAATATATACAACGGATATTACAAATGCCACATTTCCAGAAAGTACTCTAAATTTTTCTTCATTTCTCATAGAAGTTATTTAGTAACATGTGTTAATGAATTTGTTCTTTAGAATATGAAACAGGGAAAGTAGAACCATCTGACAGTTCATGAAAATCTCCAGTGTGTAAAGCCAGACATATGACATATATAATCAATAAGGAGGTATATTTGCACATTGTCAGGGACAATTTAGGACTTTGTGTTCTTCTCAAATTATTTCACCATTTTAAGATTAGAGGGCATAAGAGCTAAGAAAACACTGCTTTAAATATCATCTTGAACTCAATGATCCTGGATCTGTTTCCATTAACATTGTTTTCCTTTGCCTTGAATGAAAAAGTCTTGTAGATAGATTGGAAACCAGAAGGCAAGAGACTTTTCTCTCATAGCCAATCTCCCATATGTTTCAGTGAAAGATGGAAACATTTTCTTACTCTTGATTGAAGTATTGACCTGATGCAGCCGTACTACACAATCATTCTATTAGAGACTTGATTATGTAACTATGTAAGTAGTAAGTATGAAACTATGCTAGAAACATTAGCTCTCTTCTGTCATGTGGGGATTTGACAGTTGATTTAGTAAAATCAACTGTGTAAAGAATAGATAGTACTTATAAATTTAAAAAAATAATAATTAGGGCTTAGATCTTAGGACAGGGTATGGTTTATTACCATACAAATCTAGGAGATCACAATATGCCATGCTCCTCTTTTACACAGTTCAGATGATTTTTTTTTTTATCTTTGAAAAAAGGCATGAACCTAAGTGTTCATATTTGCTAAAAAGGAAAATCTAGCTGCACTATAGAAAAGTAATTTAGGTTTAGTGGTGATGGGATTGATCACATGGGTGATTTTCTTAAGTGTCAGTCACTTTTCATTGCTATGACAAAATACCTGAACAAAGCAATTTAAAGGAAGGAAAACTTGTTTGGGGATCATAGTTTCAGAGATTTCAGTGTATGTCAGCTGCCTCAAGTTCTTTTAGTCCTATGATAAGGCAGAAATAGCATGGTGAAGACCATGGCAGAAGAAAACTGCTCACCTGATGGCAGCCAGGAAACAGAAAGCCAGAGAGCAAGAAGCCAGAAACAAGATACAGCCTTCAAAGTCAAGCCCCAAGTGACCTACTTCCTCCAACTAGGCCTTACTTTCTAATAGCCCACTCAGCTATGGAGCTGAATGGATTAATCCATTGGTGAGGCCAGTAACTTCATGATTCAATCATCTCTCAATAGTGGTGTAGTACTAACTCCTCAACACAGGAGACTTCTGGGGACGTTCCATGATAAAAAGAAAATGCCTCCAAAAGAAATGTAGAAATCAGTTAAATGGCAATTTATTTTCCCAATAAGTCTTAAAAATCATACATTAGAATAACACTAAATTAGAAAGATATATAAATTAGGTCTGGGGAGCAACGTTGGGACTTGGAATAAAAAAAAAAGAAAACCATTACCAGCAAATTACAAATTAGTTTTAAGTCACTAATAATGAAAATTCATTTGGACTCATTTATTCACTGAGCAACTTCTGTGCAGCAGAGTCCTCAACCAATGATGGTAGAAGGGATTGAAAAATTAATGACTGGCACAGGAAAAGTAGGCTAGATAAGTTAATAATGCCATAGGGCATGTGGAAGAAGATGAATCTCCTTTATGACTGGGTAGGCGAGTAAGTGGCTGCTGACACCATTTCCTGAGAAAGTCCAGGAGAGTTCTCACTGGAAAAAGATCAGGAAAACATGACAAGTATACACATTGAGATTGGGGTTTTTCTGGGATATCCAAGTGGAAATGTGAAGGAAGTAGATGTTAAGAGTCAAAGTCTGGGTGGACATCTGGGCTGCCAATGTTATTTGGTAGTCATCATCATTTGTTGATAACTAAAATCATGGAAATGGGTGAAATACTCTATAAAGTATGCTTACAGAAAAAAAAGAGGTTTACAACATAACCATTAGAAACACCAATGAAAACAAAAATAAAAGAGAATTCACAAAGTATAATTGATCCAACTTGATTTCCATCAGGGGATAGAAGCATCAGTTTTCTGACATTTCCTTTGGCCAGCATGAGTGAACATAAGTGCATACTACTGGGTTAAAGGTCATTTAACTTGAGTTTAGGTCAATTAGAGGAATCTTTCTTGCAAAAGCTCTCTCTCATGAAGCAATGCTGTTTACAACCAGAGAGGGAACTGGTTGCAGAAGGAAGACTTCTTAAATTGCTCTTAGCTCTCAAGGTTATATTACAGAAGGACTTTCTCCCTAGAACCTTCTCAAGGAAGTGAACTTGGAATATTTAACTTAAGTAATTCACATGAAAATAAAACCATTTGAGGCTTCTTAAGGCTTAATGCAGAAATCCATCATTATATTAAGCAATTGAATACACTTAGTTATTCAGTTTTACCATAGAAACTCAGGAGTCATATAACAAGATATTAACTTCCTATAAAATTCTTTGCTACCAAGATGAAGTATAAAAGCTAAGAGGTCAGAAAAGGTCTACATTCTCCTACTGTTTCAGTTTTGAGGTGATTTCACTGTGTTGCCCAACACTTAACCTCAATCACATCTGGCCTTCTTCACAAGAGTGCCATGCAAGACTTTAGATGTATTAATAAGGTTTCCCAGAAGTATTCCATAGTCTCCTTGGATTTGAAACAAACCCAAATCTTATGTCAAATGAGGCATCCTTGGCCAGAGTATCAGCATTGTCATCATAGGTGGCATTATAAGAATGCAGTTGAAAACTAAACTAAAAGATACAGAGCATCTAGTTGGAGATAAAGATAGGGAGTTTTATTGGTAGCTGTTTGCAGGAAAATTCCCCTTCAAAAGCCAGAATCTTTTAGACAATGCTAATTCAAGGGGCGTTTTCCTTTGGACACAAAATGATCTCCTAATCCACGATAATTGACACTGATAGGCTCTACATGATTGTAATAAAAAGAATTGAATTATAATAGAGTGAAATCATTTGAGTTGAGGTAAAAATGCTATGTTTAATTCAATAGTCTCTCTCTCTCTCTCTCTGTCTCTCTGTCTCTCTCTCTCTCTCTCTCTCTCTCTCTCTCTCTCTCTCTCTCTCTCACTTTCTGTGTGAGTGTGTACCTCCCTGGATTACCTACATAGACACGTGACTCATCCCTGGAATCCCTTTCTGATTCTAATAAGACCAGTGATTATACTCAACCCCAGAGAGGAAAGAGTCCTCTAGCCCTCCCCTAGAGCAACATAACAAAGGTTGCTATACAGTACTGTCCTTGCTGTTGCTGTTCCATTTGCAGAAATGTGCTAATAGAAGAACTTACCCTGTCTTGCCTGTATAACATTCTGTCCAACATCCATGTATACAAAGCCTGGAAAAGTAAGAATTTACACTTTTCCTCCCCTCTGACTGTAGAGAGAGGGAGGTAGAAGTAGCTTACTTTCTGTTCTGACATTATTGCTTTAGTGTCTGTTCTTTTACTCTTCAATTAGAAAAAAAGTCCTACCATAAGTTTCCTCTTCAGACTTAAGAAACTCATTTTCTACCAAACCAAAATAATAATGCCATAATAGAAGCATGCATAAGGTACATCACGGCAGTAAGGAACTTCTGTCTGGGAGAAGCAGAGTAGAGTATTGCAAACATAGGTCTACTACACAGACTGCACCTTCATAGAGTGGGTGACTCTTGAACTTGACCTTGAGTATAAGTAAAAATTTTTCAAAGGTTAAAGCAATAAGACTATATTTGCCAAAGGATAAAAAGCATGTGCCAAGGCATAACTCCAATAGCAAAATTTTCTTGACTACAAAAATTATTAATGAAGCCCAAGGTATAAAAGGGGCTATGATTTACCTCAGTTGGTAGTGTGCCTCCTCTGCATTCTCTGAGGATCTGGGTTAAATCCCCAGCACTGCAAAAACAGGAAAAGGACATGGAAATCCACTGCCAAAGCAATCCTGAAACAGTCAGTCAAAGAAACTCTATGAGGGTCCCTATGAGTCAGACATGTACAGTAGAATGAAACACTTCCCAATTCTGTGCCAGGCACATGATTTTATTTATGTTTAAACCCATTGTGGCAGACACTGTGGCAATCCATCTAGTGGAGGGTTTTCCTTCTTTTCATTGACGAGCCATTCTCCCAAATAGTATGTCCTTCTCCAGGGATTGGTCCATCTTGACTACATGTCCAAAATACTTAAGACACAGTCTAGCCGTTCTTGCTTCCAAGGAACATTCTGGTTGTTTTTCTTCTAGGAGAGATCTGTTAGTTCTTTTGGCAGTCCATGCTATATTCTGTAGACCTCACCAGCACCATAATTCAAAAGCATCAATTCTTCTCCTGTCTCCCTTGTTCAATGTCCAGCTTTCACAACCATATGACGCAACTGAAAATACCAAGGCATGAGTCAGGCGTACCTTCATCTTTAATGTGACATCTTAACTTTTCAATACTTTAAAGAGAAATTTTGCCACAGATTTTCCTAGAGCAATTCATCTTTCGATTTCTTGACTGCTGCTTTCACAGGTGTTGATTGTAGAAACAAGTAAAGCAAAATCTTGGACAACCTCAATTGTTTCTCCACTTATTGTGAAGTTGCATACTGACCCAGTTATAAGGATTTTTGTTTGGTTGATGTGGAGTTGCAATTCATAATGAAGGTTATATTCTTTGAACTTCATCAGTAAATGTTTCAAACTACTTCACTTTCAATAATCATAGTTGTGTCATCTGCATAATGCAGGTTATTAGTGAGTTTTTCTCCAATCCTAATGCTGTGTTGTTCTTCATAAAGTCCAGCTTCTTGGATTATTTGCTTAGCATAGAAATTGAAGAAATATGGTGAAAGGATACAGCCCTGATGCACACCTTTTTCAACTTTAAACCAAGTAACATTTTCTTGTTCTGTTTGAAAGACTGCCTCCTGGTTCATGTACAGACTCCTTATGAGTACAATTAGGTGCTCTGGTATTCCCATTCATCAAAGGGTTATCCATAATTTGTTATGATCTGCACAGTTGAATGCCTTTGCATAGTCAATAAAACATAGATAGAAGCTGGGCACAGTGGTGCACGCCTGTAATCCCAGCAGCTTGGGAGGAGGAGGCAGGCGGATCGCAAGTTCGAGACCAGAGGCAGTCTGTGTAACCTAGTGAGATCTTGTCTCAAAAAGTAAAAAAAATGGGCTAAGGGTGCAGCCCAGTGGCCCAGCATTTGCAGAGCATGCAAGAGTGAGGCCCTGGGTTCAACCCCCAGTACCGCAAAAACAAAACAACAACAACAAAAAACCCACATAGATATCTTTCTGATAGTTCCTGCTTTCAGCTAATATTCATCTAACATCAGCAGTGATGTCCCTGGTTCCACGCCCTCTTCAGAATTCAGCTTGATTTTATGGCAGTTCCCTGTCTATATACTGCCACAGTCACTTTTGAATGATCTTTAGTAAAGTTTGGCTTGCATGTGATATTAATGATATCATTCAATAGTTTCCACATTCAGTTAGATTCCCTTTCTTGGTAATAGGCACAAATCTGGTTCTTTTCCATTCAGTTGGCCAGGTAGCAGTTTTCCAAATCTCTTGGCATAAACATGTTAGTACCTCCAGTGCTCCATCTGTTTGTTGAAACATCTCTATTGGTATCCCATCAATTTCTGGAGCCTTGTGTTTCACCAATTCCTTCAAGGCAGCTTTCACTTTGTCCTTCAATACCATTGGTTCCATTTTATATGCATCCTCTTGAAATTGTTGGTCATTCTCCAATTATTTTCAGTATAATGATTGTCCTTCCATCTTCTTTTGATGTTTTCTGTATCACTTAATATTTTCCCTATAGAATCTTTTACTATTGCTACTTGAGGCTTAATTTTTTCTTCAATTCTTTAGCTTGAGAAAAACTAAGTCTGTTCTTCCCTTTTGGTTTTCTGTCTCCAGCTCTTTTCATGTGTCATGCAAATATTTGATTTTGTCTTCTCTAGCTGCCTTTTGATATATTCTGCTCAGTTCCTTAAAAAAGCAGGAGTGACTCTCCTAGGTAAGGACTCCAGTTACAAACTGTGTACAAGGCAAATGACTCTAGATTTTATTCTCTAACAGTGATAACTTTCAATGAAAGGTTTTGAGAAGCAAAGAGCATGACCAAATTAGCATTTGAGACCAAGCATAAAGACTACCACCCTCAAAAGACTCAAAAAAGCAGCTTCCCAGATCCTGGAGCCAAGTGCATTAAACTACTCCTTGCATTAACAGCTGTTGCTGTTAGGTGCCATCGAGTCGGTATCTGACTCATAGCGACCCTCATAGGGTTTTCAATGGCTGACTGTTTCGGGATTGCCTTGGGAGTGGATTGCCAGGCCCTTCTCCCAGCATTAACATCTACTTTACACAAAATAATATTATGATCATATCATACTTATAATATCAAAACTAATCTAAACCTACATGTATATGTCCTCTTGTCTCCCTTCAGCCGCTAGAGAAAGATGCAATTTACAAGAAATGCCATGAGGTATAATTTTTACATGGAGATGGGCGACATTTGTGTATAAGAAAATACCAACATAAATAAACTAGCACTATCTCCCCACTCTGAGCAAAACAGTGCAGAACTTGTGTACTCTACTAGGATTGTGAATTACAAGGATCTAATTTTACACTAGGCATTATTCTCTCCTTAATTAATAATGAAAATATTATATTTCTTAGATCTTTATAAGTAATAGATTATTTTCAAGTATAATATCTCATATAATCAATATGACATCTGAGGAAGAATCTAGAGAGGTAAGCAGGAACTACCTTTTTTTCTCCCAGTTTTATGTATATCAAAATTAAGGCCAGGCAGCCAAGAAGTTGCAGACACCAAGCAGTAGTTCTAGAATCCGTAACTTTCAGATGTGGGTTTATTGCTCTTTCTCATACTCAATACTACATATGTATAAAATAACAGATGATGCATCCTTTGCTTTAATGACGAAACATTTAAGAAAGCCAAGCTAACTAGTTTTTAATTGATTGGGCAAGCTTATCTCATTTTAAACCTGCTCTTAGCAACTGAGGAAAGTCAGGTAAAGCAAGTCACGTCAGAGAAATGCCCACTGGACACTCCCTGTCATCTCAACAGGCACTTTTTTCCCAACCTTCCCTTTCCACCCCCTCATCTTCTCCTATGGAATAACAACTCTTTCAATGGGCTAATTATATTCTTTAGAATACCAGCTGGTAATAACAACAACATTGTATTTATATAGTATCCCCTCCCAGAAATTCAAAGTGCTTCTGTAATTGCTTCAGGGACATTGGTAGGGAGTTTTTGTAGTGAGCCTGTCTTTCCCTCTATGACATATTGTTTGACATTGTGATGTTTCCCTTTTTTGACCCTCTGCATCTACCAAAAAAGTAGATGATAAAATGCAAGGCAAAGAAAATGGCATACAATTATCACACAATTAAAATCCCCACAGCTTTCTTCTATCAAACATAGTTTATGAGAGAGGAATGCCTAAAGAGCTGGATATTAATTCACAATTGAGTGCTAGCAAAGCATTGGGCAGTTCAGTTTTCTGAGTTTGCCTATGAGGTGGTAACCATCGCTCTTCTGTCTGCCAGTAACGCCATTGTGTAGCATAAAAGAGCTGCAATAGCCAGCGTTTGAATTACACAGTAGTCAAGCTAGATAATTAAATTTCCCTTCCAGAAAGAATATGTCCCTGCTGAGGAAACCTTATTGCATACTGCTACTCATAGTGACCATTATTAAATTTGTAGGACATGTCCCTGTATTATAACGATTCATTTGAACATTATCATTATACAACCCAATAAGATTAGAAAAAGGAGCAAGAACATCCAGCAAAGTTTGAAAAAGGATCTAAAATTCTCCCAAGATTTACTCAACCAGTGCATCCTATCTCTACATTAACAGGAAAGAGAACAATTGTCCAAAGAATTTTTACCTTTTCATGATAGAGAGTAAATGAGAAACCTCTACTTCAGGAAAATTGCATCCAGTCCCCTAGAAGCTTCTTTTCAATTTTTCCTTATGGACATTTCTGTGAGTTGACACTGTATAGAAAGAAAGTATAATAGTGACCTACAACATGACAGTCTGTTTATATTTAAGGGAATCAAAATTCTTACAAAGATTACACATTGCAGCATATACTATTGTGAATGCTTTCTGGAAATATTAAGTTGGCCCATGAATGTGCCATATATTTATGGAATTTCAGCATGTACTATACATGGCACAAATACAGTTTCACTAGAATCACAATAATCGCTCAAAAATTTTGTCTGTTTTGAATATCCTTCATATTTTCCTTTTATCATGGTTAAATTCTTTTTTACTGGAAATTTTTAATGTACAACTTAATGTGTTTCTTTCTGACATGCATTTCATTGTGACATTTCCATATATGCATTTCATTGTACATTGCTCACATAACTTCCCCCTTACCCTCTCATGCCCCTCCTTCCCCATCTCCCACCCCCATCCCCACCAATGGCCTCCTATCTACTTGTATGTATTTTTGTGGGAATATTTATCTATACACATGCATCCTGATTTTGATTTAAGACCAAACTTTTTTCTATAGTGATTGATCTTTTTACATTCTCAGCAGTATTATATAAGTAATCTAGTATATTTGCATTATTGCCATCCTTTGGTATTATTGGTATTATTGGCACTATTTCCCGAACTATTAAAGTTGGGCTGTTTCCTTTGAGACTGACCTCTCTCTCATTCCTCATTCCTAGTTGGCCCTCCCCTCACTCCACTGTCTTCTCCCATCATCGTTTCCTTTTGCTAGATCTCTCCCTCCTTCTTTCTACTCCTTAAATTGTCCCTTTTCCACAAAGTTTATATGAGCTTTTTATTATGTTCCAATTTCTCTGTAGAAATTTTTCCTTCTTTTAAGTTTGATTCAGCTCCCACATATGAGTGAGGACATGCGGTATTTCTCTTTTTGGGCTTGTGTTCATTCACTTAAAATAATTTTCTCCAATTCCATCCATTTTGCTGCAAATGCTATTATTTCATTTTTTGATTGCTGAGTAGTATTGCGTTGTGTATATGTACCATTTTTTTATCCATTCTTCTGTTGATGGGCACTTTGGTTGATTCCATACCCTTGATATTGTGAAAAATGCTTCAATGAACATGGAGATGCCAGTGTCTCTTTGTATGATGCCTCATCTCCCTGTGGGTATATTCCCAATAGTGGTATAGCTGGGTCATATAGTAGTTCTTTTTTAGTTCTGAGGTATCTCCATATTGATTTCCAAAATGCCTGAACCAATTTACAACTCCACCAGCAGTGTAAGAGGGTTCCCTTTCCCCACAGCCTCATCAGCATTTGTTGTTTTTTGTTTTGTAGACCTTGGACATTCTTATTGGAGTAAGGTGGAATCTCAGAGTTGTTTTGATTTGTAATTCCCTAGTGGCTAGGGATATTGAGCATTTTTTCACGTGTTTCATGGCCTTACGAGCGTCTTCATTTTAGAACTGTCTGTTCAGTTCCTTTGCCTACTTGTGTATTGGGTTGTTTTCTTGGGAATTGCTCTTTTGAGTTCTTTATAAATTCTGGAAATTAGTCTTCTGTCTGATGTATAAGCTATGAAGATTTTTTCCCATCAGTGGGTACTTCCTTGACTCTGTTGATTATTTCCTTTGCTGTGTAGAAGCTTTTAATTTTATGTAATCCCATTTATCCTTTCTTGTTGTGATTTCTTGAGCAATTAGAGTCCTATTAAAGAAATGCTTTCCTATGTCTATATGTTGGAGTATATTGCTTATCCTTTCTTCTATCAATTTAAAGTGTCTGATTTTATGTTATGGTATTTTATCCATTTCAAGTTAACCGTCATGACTATTGAGATGTGCAAGTCAGTTTCCATTTTTCTGCAAGCAGATATCCAAGTTTCCCAGCACCATTTATCGACAAGGCTATCCTTTCTCCAAATTACCTGCTTTGCTCCTTTGTCAAAAATCAGGTGGCTATAGATGTGTTGATGTATCTGTCGTTCTTCTATTCTGTTCCACTCATCTTTAGGCCTATTTTTGTGCCAATACCAAGCTATTTTTGCTACTGCAGCGCTGTAGCATAGATTAAAGTCAGGGATTGTGATCCCACCTGCACTAGTTTTGTAGCCTAAGAGAGTTTTAGCTATATATGGCCTTTTGGGTTTCCAAACATACTATATATTTTCCTTAGAGAATAAGAAAGAGGTAGGTGTTGCTATTATACTGTGTTACCTTAAATTGCTTATGTCTCTTTTCTGTTTGGTTTGAGACAAACATTATACATAAGGGGAAGTGGCTATATCTTATGCCTTTTTAAATCTTCAATAGCATCTCGTTCAGAGACAGTGCTTAAAAAACATGAAAAAAGAACTTATCAATCACCAAGTAATTACTGAATATAGTACTCTGTGTATTACATACAATGCTGTTCACAAGGGATGGTAAAAATTATGTTAAGGAAAAGACTTTGCCTTTAGGAGCCCTATAATATAAAAAGGCAAGATACATGCAGAAAAATATTAGTATTTTCAAATTTTCTAGCATTTTAATAGTCTCAGAGGTCTTAATCTGAGCCCATAATCATTCATGTAATGTGGGTCTCTAATAATATTTACCTCTTACTTTGACTTTACCATATCAAACTTTTTATTGCTCATTTATCCTTTCTATACCCCTTCATATCTTTCTAAAAAGAAGAATCTTTTTCCATCACTGACACTGACTTAAATAGAATGGAATAAAGTAGAAGACAGCAAAGATACTGTTTGCTTAATTGATACAGGACTTTTATAAGATATGTGTTCCCAGATATTTTCCCTTCTCTGGTTTCAAATGTTTATTAATACAAGAAACTGCATCATATTGTTAAAATGGTAATGTATTCTACTTACTAGTTTGGGGATGGGATTTCAGATACAGTGTATTTTCAATCACTGAGGAAGCCTTAGTTAACTTCTTCAAATAACTCATTCTGGTTTTATCATTATATTTTCTACTTCAACCAGAAATGCACCATCTTATTCCCCTTTTAAAAATTTTACCTGGGCTTTCAGTCACATAGGATAGGATCCAAGCATTGTATCTTGGCAAAATAAGGCCTTTCATATATGAGCTCTTATCTTCTTTTCCAGTGTTATTTTGGGTGGAGGTAGATGGCAATTTTCTAGGTTCACTTTGGGAAAGCATCCAGAGAGGGTCACTCCTATTTTGGCTGGAAATGGAATCCCAAAGTTTTGGAAATTTTCATTTTAAGAAGGCTTATATCTTTATTTGATTCAAAAGAGAGCATTTTAACACCACAATAATAAGCAAGGAAGCTTAGATGCTATCAAGGAATCAAGAGCACAGAATTGAGCAAATTCTGAAGCTGATTGCTTTTTATTAGAATACAACATATATCAAAGCAGTAGAAACTCCAGACAGCTCATTATTAAACAGAAAGATGAATAAAAGCAGAATGCATTTTATCTAAGTTATCCAGCTGATCAATCAATTCAAATGAGACTTTCCATTACAGGAATATCAGCCAAACTGGCATTCCAATCACTGATTGATAGAGGAGAGTAGGATTAATTTGGGGTCATAAGAAAGAAATGAAACAACTATTCTCTCTTTTACTTATAAATCTCTTAAAGAGATGATAGGTTTTTAGACAGATAAATAAGCAAGCATATCTAAGACATTGTTTTTGAAAATTTTACACTTAGGGGGTGATAAAGAACTATCATATAATTCTTTTTAATCATGCATAAGAATTTAAATTCCCAATGACCCAACTCCAATCCTGGGAATTATAACTTATGACAACAAAAATAAAAAATAAAAAAAAATTGAGTGAGCAAAAGAGTCTGCCTTCTCCCTTCATAGTTGATACAAACAATGTCATCCATCTTTGGGTTACCCATGGTCTTGATTAGCTTTGTGCATCCTTATAAGTTCTTCTGCCCCTTTGACTAGCTTGAAAGTCCCTGAGATACTATGTTGATCTTAAATGGGCATTCTGAAATGTGCTGCAAGTGACAGATTATGGTCAGCAGCCAGCTGTTCACATATTTGATCAGCCAGCAGGAAATCTTTCAGCAGCTCTTAAATAAAAAATACAGGATGGTGTCAGTGTTTGGTGACACTGTTTTTAATCTTCACATTTCTCACTGACAGGAGGTAATGGTTATCCATGGGAGACCTGTCACATGACAACAGTTCCTTTGCTACCAGGAGAGTTGCAATATGGCCTCCAAAACTACTTTAATAGTCATAGCATCTTGGGGCTACTCATTGTGAAAAGACCATCTCAGGCCAGGGAGGAAAAAATAGAGAATTTTATTAGTTATAAAATTTCTTTTAATGTTAAATAATATAAAAGGTCTTCCCTAATATTGCCATTACTATAATCAGAGAAATTGAAGCAGAATACAAGGTTGCCTTTCTATTCTAATATCCTTAAAATTAGACCATGAAGTACATAGATTTATGGATAGGTCAAATTGATCAAAGAAATGATAGCACCAGACTGACACCTATAATTTTAGTAAGCATCTGGGAAATGAATATGACTCTACTGTTGATCATCATGGAAGAATGGGTTTCATTACATGATCCTATTCTAAACAATGTTTTATGTCTAATTCCTAAACTATTTCAGAAATATTTATCACCAACTTATAGAAGGTCCAGGGTTGTCTTCATTGTATTCTACAATCACTAATAATCAAGATATATAATAACAACATAAACTATCCTGACAGAATGCAATATAAAGCCATAACTTGATCAATGATTTTTAAAAGCTTCACAAAGAAGAAAAATATTAATTTAAGAGAAACCATAAAGAATAACAGTCTTGGTCTTTTTTTTTTCTCTCTCTCTCTCTAATTAGAGACTGAACCTAGGCCCTCATGCATACTTTGCGTGCACTTTACCACTGAGCTGTACATCCAACACCCTATTTATTTATTTATTTACTTACTTACTTACTTACTTATTTACTTATTTATTTATTTATTTTGAATCATAGTGTCACTAAGTTACACAGGCTGCCTCTTGTCTCAAACTTCTGATCCTCCTGCCTCTACTACCCAAGATGTTGGGATCACAGGCATGCGCCACAATGCCAGACTACCCCTGTCTTTTATGACTACAACTTTAACCTGTGTTTTGTTAATTTCACTCCATGGAGTGATGAGACACTACAAGACATGACATAATTTATGAAGGTCATTGCCATACCAGTGATAGACAATATAATTGCAAAGGAGATTATTTCTGATGTGTGTGATTTATTTATAATTAGAGTGTGGAGACTGATGATAAAATGTATTTCTTTAAATAAATAAATCACAACTTACTTCAAACTTTCCCAAGCTCACATAGCAATACCCTCAAAATATCTAAATTTCACTGTCTTTCATCCTCAGGACTATGGATATGTTGGGTCAGATAATCCTTTATTGTAAATAGTTGTCCTTTGCAATGAAAAATGTTTAGCAATATCTCTGTCTCAACTCACTTGATGCCAGCTGTTGCTCTTCCCTTCATCCTAAGTTGTGACCATCAAAAATGTCTCCAAATGGCAAAATCATTCCCAGTTGAGAGTCGTTGATCTGAATATTTAAAGACTGACATCTTCCATTCTTCTACCAGGTATGGGGTAAAGCCTTCCCAAATTCCCCGTGGAATGACTGAAACCAATCTGTAACTTTTACATTATTGAAGGTTGAAGGTTTAAAAAAAATGTAGTTCAAGAATAATTTGATTTTTATAAATAGCTGTTCACAGGATTCTCATTCCCCACTGGAAGTCATCCTGTCAGCTCCCATGTGTTTTTCATATCAGAACCAAATAACCCCCCACAACTGACACTCATTTGAACATACTTTGCCACAGAAATATGGATTTCAACATGCCAAAAAGAGAGGAAGAATTTCTTACCCACTGTTCAATCCCCATACCATTGAGAACTGCCCTTTCTTTTCAGGGTAGGGTGTGCCAAGGAATGAATATAAGGAATAGCTGCTGAGGCCAGGAATTCTGGATGCCAACCATCCTACTTTTACTGGCTATTAATTGAGTCCTGACTTTGAAGAAATCTTCTTATATGTTCATGACTAAAGATAAGCAGACTACCAACTGCTTTCACTTTCAGCCAACCCATTTAGTTATGGCTCTAAGTCTGTGACTTCAATGATAGTAATATCCAGAAAAACATTCCATTATTACTCTGCTCTGGATTATCCATTCTCCACTAAACCATGGATAACCTATTTATTATCCAGTTTCTCTTTTACAGTGTTTACTCCAGAATTGGTGATTCAAGCCAATAATTATCATGACCTTCCACTAAAGATGATGTATTCAACATCTATATTCATCATCTTCCACTAATTTGAGGGAAATAAAAAAACATCCAAAACTATTTGGAAAAGTCATGGTTTATACATGGCACAGTGCATTTTAAATATATACAAAGCAAACAGACATTTTTCACTTCACCAAAGAAAGGAGAGAGATAGAGAAAGAGAAGATGCTGAGGAGTAAACGTGCAATTAGCACATTTTCATACTTAAAGTCTTAATCTGAAATGGAAGTATTAGCAGTGGTACCTTTCACTAAGAATCAATTAAATACTTCAGTTCCTAAAGAACCAAACTGCTGGCAGCTTGGATAAGGCAACTCTTAGAGCCCTAACCTCCTAAGATATCAAAAATCATAGAAGTGAGTCTCAGCCAAAGTGCCCCATTCCATGTGTATTTCAGTAGTGCACCAGTCAAGCTTCACCTAAAGGATTTATCAACTATTCATCCATATTATGGAGGCACCAAGCAAAAAGTTTACAGTTTTAATGGTTGTATAAATACCTTTCTTTCTGAGCAAGAGGGAACATGAAAATGGCATTTGATCAATAAAAAATGGTTTTTTAGAATATTATTATAAACAGAATTTGCTTAAATATTTTAAAGCAGAAGCTGTGAATATTTATATATCTAAGTGATTGATCTAGGTACATCTATATCTTCATTGTTTTTACCCATAACATTCAAATTATTTACATCTACTAGACCTCTGAATTTCATCTTTTTAATGTACTTACAGTGCTTAGATATAAAACAATATGGTATTAAACATGGAGCACTTTTCACAATAGCAAGGATATGAAGTCAACAAAAGTGCCCATCAATAGAAGAATGGATAAAAAAATTATGGTACAAATACACAATGGAATACTACTCAGCAATCAAAAAAAAGAAAGAAAGAATGGCATTTGCAGCAAAATGGATAGAATTGGAGAAAATTATTTTAAGTGAATGAACACAAGCCCAAAAAGAGAAATACCACATGTCCTCACTCATATGTGGGAGCTGAATCAAACTTAAAAGAAGGAAAAATTCCTACACAGAAATTGGAACATAATAAAAAGCTAAAGTTAACTTAGTGGAGAAGGGACAATTTAGGGAGTGGGAAGGAGGGAGGGATCTAAAAAAAGGAAGTAATGATGGGAGAAGAGAGGAGGGGAGGAGGACAAGGAGGAGTGAGGAATGAGAGAGAGGGCAACCTCAAAGTAAAGCCCAATTTTAATAGTTGGGGAAATAATTATAATAATACTGACAATACCAAAGGAGGGTAATGATGCAACGGGCTAGATTATCCATGTAATACTACTGACAATGTAAAAAGATAGATCACTACAGAAAAAAATTTGGACTTAAATCATAATTGGAAGCAAGAGTATATAGAAAAATAGTTCCACAAAAAGACATGCAAGTAGGAGAGAGACCTTTGGTGGGGGATGGTGAGGGGGGAGGAGGTGCAGGGTAAGGGAGAATTTATCTGTGCAATGTACAATGGAATGCCTATATGGAATGTCACAATGAAATGCACGTCAGAATAAAACACATTAAGTTGTACATTAAAAATTTCCAATAAAAAAGGATGTAGAACAATGTAACTGAAACTGAAGCTAGGTGTGTTGGCACTCGCTTGTAATCCCAGTGACTGGATAGGATTGGAAGTTCAAGGACAGAGGTAGCCTGTGGAATTTAGCAAGATCCTATCTCAAAATAAAAAGTAAAAAAGGAGCTGGAGGTACAGCTCAGTGGTGGAGCACTTATATAGCATCCATGTGATCCTGGGTTCAACCACCAAGTTGTGCTGCATCATCATCATCATCATCATCATCATCATCATCATCATCATCATCAATAAGTAAATAAATAATAATAGCTGAAGGTGAATTTATTGGAAAAATAAAATAATTACATTCCAGTTGTCAAATATATGTCCTATTATTATGCCTTTTAAACTGCATACGGCACCTAACGACATCATCATGCCCATGAAACACATTTCCTCACTTACAGTGGTCAAAAATTCCTAAATATGGTGAAGTAGATGGATAGAAAGTAGGTAAGTAGATTTTAAGGCTTGGCATTTCCCTTTTTGAATTTCTAGGGCATGTGTTTTCTACTATTCCATTTGACCTACTGAAAGAGCCCTTAAAAGTAGAGAAATGGTTTGATTGATAGCTCAAAGAAATCATAGTCAGGTAATTCATCACATGATTTTTTTATAATCCAATCCTGGTTTTGCCTCAAAAATGTAAGGAGTTTGAGATCATCAGTCTTGCCTTTACAATTAAAATTTTAAAAATTGAAAAAAAAAATGAACAGAAATATCATAAGGAGTAAGGATGAAGAATTAAGAATACTCTAATATAAGTGACTACCATTATGTTGATTTTGTTAGGTCCCATCAAGTCAGGTCCCACTCATAGTGACTCTATGTACAACAGAATGAAACACTCCCCAACACACAGTGTACCATGCCCAGCACCATGTCTGTGCTTCTCTGCTAGTCATAGGGTTTTTTATGGCTGATGGTTTTTATAGTGGGATGCTGGGTCATTCTCCCAAACCTACATTACCTAGTGTTCCCACACAGTCTGTCATCCAAGGGCAAACCAGCCTGTCCCTGCTTAGGTTCTGAGATCAGACAGGATCAGATACCAGGGTGGTATGGTGGTAAGGCTGACTGACATTATATATGAAGAAACTTAATGCCATTTAAAGATGGACGTAGATCAGAAAAAAATGTGCAGTGTAAATTTTAGGACAATTATTTTTTAAAAAGTACAAAAGTATTGATATGCTAAAATAAGAGATAAAGTGAAGTAATATAAGATACTCAGAGAGAGATGACTTTAAAAGAGAGATAAAATTTTTAAAAATTTACTAGGACAAGGTTTCAAACAGAAAATAATACAATCGCTTTAAACATAAATGCTCTAAATTTATCAATTAAAACGCAGAGATTGTCATAGTGCTTAGAATGGTTGTTTTAAAAGATATAACTATATATTGCCTACAAGAAACCTACTATAAAGATTCAGGTAGGTTAAAAGTAATAGATTCAGAGAGGCATACCACACTAACATAAAGCAAAATAAAGGGAAAATAAATGTAGTATTTTCAACCAAAGCAGGGATAAACAGTGCTACTACAAAATGATAAAGAAATCAGTTATCCATGAAAATGTAATGATGCTTA
This sequence comes from Pedetes capensis, assembly GCA_007922755.1. Taxonomy (NCBI): domain Eukaryota; kingdom Metazoa; phylum Chordata; class Mammalia; order Rodentia; family Pedetidae; genus Pedetes; species Pedetes capensis. The sequence goes on along the minus strand of VMDO01011056.1, from coordinate 40,193 downwards.
ATGTGTAATACAAAAACTGATAGAATTGGAATAAGTACTAAATCTATTGTCACAGTTTGTGATTTCAACACCTCTCAGGAATTGGTATATTGAGCAGGCAGAAAATCAGGAAGAGCATAGTTGACCTGAATATCACTATTGGTTAATTTTATGTAATTTACGTGTATAGAATAGTCTAACCAACAATAGTGAAATACATATTTTGTCCATGTGAAATATTCATCAAGATTGTCTACATTTGGGGGGCCATAGAACACATCTTAATAAATTTAAAAGAAATCATACAAAGGTTATTCAAAGACCATAATTAAATTCAATTCAAAAGCTAAAAATAGCTAGAAAATCCAAAATCTTTAGAGATTAAGTAGCATGCTTCTCAAAGCACATGTGTTGAAGAAAAAACTCCCAAGGGGAATTTTTAAAATGAATTAAGTGAAAAAATAAAATAAAACCTGTCAATCTGTGAGATGCATTGAAATTAATGCTTAGTGGGAAATTTATAGCATCAATGGGTTGAGGGGGTGAACATGCTCAAAGTACATTATTTGCACATATCAAAATGTCATAATGAAATCCATTATTTTGTAAAATAAATATATAGTAATAAAAATGTTACAGAGTTAAGAAAAAAAGGAGAAAAACCTAAAATCAGTAATATAAACTTTCACTTGAGAAACTAGAGAAAGAAGAGCAATTTAAACCTTCAACTAGCAAAGAAAAGAAATAATAAATATTAAAGCAGAAATTAAATTTAAAAGAAAAAAATAGGGAAAATCAACAAATTCAGAATTTGTTCTTTGAAAAGACAATAACAGTGGTAAACCTCTAGCCACCAGACCAAGGAATAAGACAGAAAACACAAATTATTAATATCAGAAATAAAAATAGATCAATTACTACTAATCATATGGACATTAAGAGGATAATAAATACCTAGACACAAATTAGACACAAATTTGGTAATTGAAATAGGACAATTTCTTAAGGGACATATTCTACCAAAACCCACACAGAGCAAAATAAAGTTTGTATAAATTTAAAACACTGAACCAATAATTAATAACCTTCCATAAAAGAAAATACTAAGCACAAATTATTTCATTTATGAATTCTATAATACATTTAAGGAAGAACTTTTGTGACCACTTCACAATCTCTTCTAAAAAGTAGAAGAAGAAACATTTCCCAGCCAATTTTAAGTGGCCAGCATTACCCTAATAACAAGACAAAATAAAGACATCAAAAGATAGGAAAACTAGAAACCATCATAACTCATGAAAATAGATGCAAGAGATCTCAACAAAATAGTATCATATTGAATCCAAAAAATGTATAAAAGGAAATACACAACACACCATGTGGGAATTATTCAAGATATGAAATGCTGTCCCAATATTTGAAAAATCAATTATAATATTCCACAACATCCAAATAAAAAAGAAAAAATCACATAATCATCTTATTTAATGCATAAAGGTATTTGGCATGACCAAATATTCATTCATGATGCACATTCAGATAACTAAGAATAGAGAATGCCTTCTTCAATGTGATATAGAGCATTTATAAAATACCTATAGTTAACATAATTTTTAATGGTTATAAAATTGCCCCTAAGAGTGGGAACAGGACAAATCTGGCCTTTTTAACATCTTATTCATCATCATGTAGTCTAATTTAACAAGAAGGAGGAAGAAGAAGGGGAGAAAAGTATATAGACTGCGAAAGTAGAAATAAAACAGTGCCGGTTTGCAGATGATATTGTCTATATATAAAAGCTCAAAGAACTGACCAAAAAGTTTCCAGGACCCAAGAAGTAAGATTAGCATATATTGCAGGAAATAAGTTTAATAAAAAAAATTAAATCGTTTTCCTATATGTTGGTAATGAATAACTGAAATTTGAAAATTAAAAATGCAAAGCATTATTTACAGCAGCACAAAAATGAAAAACAGGTATAAATCTAACAAAATATGTATAGGCTCTCTACACAGAAAATTTAAAAACAATGATAAAAACAATCAAAGAAGATTTAAACAAACGGAAAGATCATATTTTCATATTTTAAAAATCAATATTTTAGGATGAATTCTTCTCAATTTGATTTATGAATCAACACAATTTTGTTATGTTTGAATATGAAATGTCCCCTCAGGCTCATGTTTTGAATGCTGAGTGTCCAACTAGTGGTGGTATTTTGGGAGATTGTGAAGACTTTGGCAGATGAAATCCACTTGGAGAAAGTTGATCACTGGGAACATGCCTATAAAAGTTGTACTGTGGCTCCAGTCCCTTCTCTTTCTCTGTTTCCTGTCTTCTATAATGTGAGCTGCTCCACCACACCATCCCCACGATGATGGACCGAACCCTCTGAAATTACAAGCCAAAATAAATCCTTCCTCTCTTACATTATTTCTGTCTGGTATTTTGTCACAGTAATGAGGAAAATAACTAATATAAATCCCCAATCAAAGACCCAGGTTGGCAAGATGGTAAAGTGGGAGATCCTAGAATTCACTCCCTGCTATAGAAAATTCAACTAACAGCTATCCACAGACAAAAATGGCTTGTAAAAATCCCAAAACTTGAGAATGAGAATGAGAATGAGATACCCATGTGGGCCACAGAATCAAAAAGAAACTGCCTTAGAAAGGTACAAGGAACAGTCTCACTTTGACTGTGTCACACCTCCTGCAAGATGCCACAGATTCACAGACAGACAAATCTACAGAGCCCATTGTTTCTACAGCTAGAAACAGGCATCCAGCTTCCCCAGCATTCTGGGACATTTACCAGGAAACCCAGGCTTATCTAACCAAAAAGAGAATGAGGATAATAGCAAGACTAAACTACCTATGATAAGCTAAAAACAAATAATGGGGATGGGTTCACACCAACCATCATGAGGATCTTCGTGGTAGGTCTGTGTTTCTGTTGTGGTGGTATGAAATCAAAGAAAACAACCAACAGCACAGCTACAGACAAACCAAACTGGTCACTACCAGAAGCACAGTAAGAAGTAATTCTTCACTTGAATTTCTAGCCAACTAGACACACTGCCCAGCCTCAAAACCCACCTAGTTCTCCACTCTGGCAGGGAAACACCTATCACTATATACTTCTGATGGAAATAGTTACTGGCCTGGCTCAACCTATGAGCCCAAAATATCAGTCACTAGCCCCAGAGCCTCCTCCAAATCTCCTCTCAGAAGGAGAGGCAAACCTTACATATGCATTTCTATAAAGCATATTCTCTACCTGTCCTGGGTAGCATCTAACCTCAGAGCTCAGTCCAGCTATGTCTCACTTAGGTTAGGTTAGGTGCTGTCGAGTTGGTATCCGACTCATAGTGACCCTCTGTACAACAGGGGAAACACGATTGTCAGTGCGTCTCTGCTGTTCATAGGGTTTTCAATGGCAGATTGATTTTTGGGAGGGGGTTGCCAGGTCCTTCTCCCAAGCCTACAGTATCTGGTGTTCCCAGGCAGTCTCCCATCCAGGTACTAACCAGGCCCGACCCTGCTTAGCTTCTGGAATCTGATGGGATCGGATGCCACAGGGCTACAGCTGCAGGCTATGTCTCACTACAGAATCCAAATAGTGATAATGCCTGGCCAGGAAATATAGCCTGTTACCCTGCCTGATAAGAGGTAATTGTAGTATCCAGATATTAGATACACCTGACTTTAGAGAACAACTAGTGATCTTACTGAACAATAGTACCTAGGAACCATGCCACTCAACCTCAGAGCAAAGGAAGTAGCCCACCATAATAAGAGAACCCAACACCAAATTCTGCCTGCTTATGGTCATTAACAGTTAACCCTTTAAGTATCCCAGGCTAGACTAAGTACCAATAGGCTATCCCTACCAAAAAATACCTGTAAAGACTAAAGCTGGTGGCCACATCTTTAAATACAGATACTAATAGAAGCCTATCAAGATTATAAAGAATTATAATACCACCCAAAAACTAATAAAGCTCCAATAATGGACCTTAAAGGAATGGACACCTAGAAAATGAAACAAACAATTTAAAATAATCTCTTTTAAAAATTCCAGTGGACTATAAGAAATTATGGATGTAAAATTAAGTGCAGTTTGGAAAATAATGCACAAAATAAGTTTGACAAATAGAAAGATTTAAAAGTAGAAATCCTCAATGAAGAATACAATAACTGAAGTAAAATTTTCAATAGAAAGTTTCAACAACGCAATCAAGCAAAAGTATTCAGTGACATAAAAAAGAGGGCACTTGAAATTATTTTACAAAGGAACCAGAAGAAGAAAGAATGAGAAACCCTATTAGAATTATGAGACATCACCAATAGGATAAGATTTTCACAACAGGAATGATAAAAAGATGAGAGTGAGAAAAGGGCCAAAAAGCTTATTTTTAAAAAATGACTGAAATCTTGCCAATATCTGAGTAAACTAAGATGTCTCTAATCAAATTCAACACAAAGAAGGGTTCACCAAGACACACCATAATCACAGTATCAAAAATCAGAGATAAAGAATTCTGAAGACAACAAGAGATAAAAATCATATCCCATACAAGAGAATCACAACATGGCTATCAGTGGATTTGTTAACAGAAATCCCACAGACCAGAAAAACTGGGATGATATACACAAAGTGCAAAAGAAAAGTAACTACCCAAAAATGCTTCACAGGATGAATCTCTTCAAAGATTTGGTGAAAATAAAAACTCTCTTAAACAAACAAGAGGTCTGCCTTACAGGAATTGAAAAGGTCATCACCACTAGGTCTGCCTTACAGGAATTGCTAACAGCAGTTCTTTAAGCTCATGAATTAACAACATAAAATATATAAAAGTATAAAATCAATAGTATAATACATATTCAACATACACAACTATTGTACTATTGTTGTGTAAAGCAATTTTATCTCTAATATAGGAATTGAAAGACTAATAATAACTATAATGATTTCTTTGTTGTTAGGTATCCAACTCATAGTGACCCTACGTAAAACAGGACAATATTTTCAGTGCTTCTCTGCTATTCAAAGGGTTTTCAATGACTGATTGTTTTGGGGGAGTGGGTTGCTGGGTTCTTCTCCCAAGCCTACAGCACCTGGTGTTCCTAGGTGATTTCTCACCCAAGTACTAACCCAGGCCTGACCCTGCTTAAGCTTCTGATATCAGATGGGTATGGCCACAGGCAATAATTTCTTAAGGGATAACAATTGCAAGAGGATACAAATTTTGACATTAAATTCATAAGATGGAGAATGAACAAAATTGTAAGTATTTTATATGTAAGCAACTCAAGTTGTTATCAGTTTAATTTGGCCTGTTATAAGAAGTTTTATGTAAGCCTCATGGTAAACATAAAGCAAATCCCTATAGTACACGCACAAAACATAAAAGGAATCAAAATATACTACTAAAGAAATCTAACAACAAAGGAAGATACCAAGAGAAACAGAAACAAAAATAATTAAAAGCCCTAATGCATATTTTAAAATGGCAGTAGTATGTCCTTATAATAAAAATTATTTCAAATATACATGAATTAATTCTCCAAAGAGCATACAGTGTAAGAATTACTTTTTTAAAACTCATATGTATGAGACTCTCTTCAACAAACTTACTTCACTTTTTTACTAGTAAATATTAACTGTGCAAAATAATGGGGATCATAGTGACATTTTCATACATGCATTATAATTTATCTTTCTCATAATCATCCATTACCATATCTTGTCCTCCTCCTGGGCCCCTTCTATTTCTCTAATAGTTCACCTTCTTCTTTCACGTCATCTGTTCTTTTCTAGGTTCCACATGAGTGGAAATTTGTAGTACTTGTCTTTCTGTGTGGTTTATTTTCCTTAACATAATAATCTCTAGTTCCATCCATTTCCCTGAAAATGACAGGATATTGGTCTTCTTTTTGTCCCATTTTTTAGTAAATGATGATGGGGTACAGAGTAGTACAGCATTGGCTTTTTCCATCATGCATCCTTTATATCACTTCTGGTAACATTTTCCGATATTGATCTCCTTTATGGCTGAATAATTCTCCATTGTGTATATATACCACATTCTTTATCCATTCATCCATTGACAGGCACCTTTACTATTATGAATAGTGTCATGACAAAGATGGGTATGTAGATATCTCTATTGTATGCTGCCTTTGATTAATTCAAGTACATATTCAGTAGTGGTATAGTTGGATCAAATGGTACTTCAAAGTTTACTCCATACTGATTTCTACAGTGGCTATTCTTTTATTCCCACCAACAGTGTATGACACTACCTCTTCTCCTACATTTTGGTAGGCATTTGTTGTTTTTTTGTTTTCTTGATGATGGACTCTGTGAAAGGGGATAGGGAATCTCAACAGAATTTTCATTTGCATTTCCTTGATTTCTAAAAAAATGTTTAATACTTTAATGTAATTATTGGCCATTTGTACTTCTTTGAGGAATATCTATTAAGTCCATTTGCCCATTTGATTGGATTACTTGTTCTTTTGTTATACAATCCTTTAGTTCTTTATATATTACGGATATTAATCCTTTGACAGATATACAGCTAGAAAAGAATTTTTCTCATTGTATTGGCTGCCTCTTCACTCTGTTGATTTCCTTTCTATGAAGAAGCTTTTTGATTTGGTACAATCTTATCTGTCAGTCCTTATTTTCTGACCTATTGGAGTCTATTTCAGGAGTCATTGCCTATGACTATACTTTGAAGAGCTTCCCACTATGTTTTCTTCCAGTAGTTTATAATTTTTCAGTTTTTTAGCAGGGCACAGTGATGTATACCTGCAATCCCAGTGGCTTGGGAGGTAGAGGCAGACTATTTAATTTATCAAGACCCTGTCTCAAAAAGTAAAAAAAAAAATGGGCTGGGGGTTGCAGCTCAGTGGTAGAGTACTTGCAAAGCATGCAAGCACAAGGCCCTGGTTTCAACCCCCAGTACTACAAAAAAAAAAAAAATGCCTGAGGTTTTATATTAAGGCCTTTGATACATTTTGAATTGATTTTGTACAGTGTGAGAGACAGGTATCTAGTGTTGATCTGCATGCTGATATCTAGTTTTCCCAGCACCATTCTTTAAAGAAACTATATTTTCTCCAATATATGTTGGTGCTTTTGTTGAGATACAAATGTGAGATTTATTTCTGGGTACTCCATTCCATTTCATTGATCTATGTGTCTGTTTTTATGCTAATGCCATGCTGGTTTTACTACCTATCCTTCTGTATTATATTTTGAGATCAAATATTGTGACACCCCCCAGCAGTGCTCTTTTCACTCAGAATTATTTTGATTATCCAGCATCTATAGTGCTTCAGTATGAGGGTTAGGGTTTTTTCTACTTCTCTGAAAATTTGATAAAGACTGCATTAAATCTATATATTACTTTTGGTAATTTGGGTAACTTGACCTTTTGGGGAAGGGCAGTACTCTGGGTTTGAACCCAGGGCCTCATGCATGCCCAACAATACTCTACCAGTGAGCTGCACCTCCAGCCCCTTTTTAATTTTTTTTTTTTTATTTTGAGACCAACTCTAAGTTGTGTGGGCTACTATGAGCTCATTTTCTCATTCCTAATTTTAAAGGAAATTCTTTCAGTCTTTCCGCCTTCAGTATAATATTGGCTATAGGTTTAACATATGGAGCCTTCTTATTGATATGGTATCATCTTATTCCTCAGTTCTTCAGGGCTTTTATCGCAAAGTGATGTTGGATTTTATCAAAGGCGTTTTCTGCCTTTGGGTGAGATATTCTGTACATGTCTACTAAGGTCATATTTTCTATAATATAGTTTATTTCTGATGTTTTATTGTTGGTTTCTTGCTTGTTTGTTTAGATAATCCATGTATTGGTGAGAGTAGGGAATGAAAGCCACCTAATACCATTATATTGGGACCTATCTGTCCCTTTTTGTCCAGTAGTGCTTGTTTCATGAAATTGGTACAATGATATTCAGTGAATATATATTTATTATCATTATATATTCTTGATGGATTTTCACCTTTATCAACATGCAGTGACTTTTTTATCTCTTCTGACTAATTTTGGATTGAAGTGTATTTTTTTGGATAAGACTATAGTTAATTTTATTTTGCATTTCATTTTCTTGGGACATCATTTTTCACCTCTCACTTTTATTCGGTGTATATCTACAGCCATACCACCCTGTCATCTAGTCCCATCAGATCTCAGAAGCTACACAGGGTCAAGCCTGGTTAGCCCTTGGATGCAAGGCTGCCTGGGAGTACCAGGTATTGTAGACTTGGGAGAATAACCTGAAAACCCACTCCTAAAATAATCAACCATTGAAAACCCTATGAATAGCAGAAAATCACTGACAATAATGCTGGGCATGGCACAGTGCTGGGGAATGTTTTTTCTGTTGTACATAGTGTTGCTAGAAGTTGGACCAGACTCGATGGCACCAAACAACAACATGTCCTTGCCAGTGAAGTGAGTTTCTTCTAGACAGAAACTATGTGGACCTTGTTTTTTAACATGATTGTCTAGTCTGTCACTGCTAATCAAAGAAGTAAGACTGTTTACATTCAGTTATTATTAAAAAGTATGTATTATCCTGTCATTGTGTTTTTTATCTAATATTGGATTCTTTCCTAATTCTTGTTTTCTTATTTACTCTTTTAGTGAGATTCTTTCCTGTGTTCTTTTTGTTATGTTTGCCACCCTCTTCTGTGTGTAGGATTCCTTTAACCATTTTCTGTAATTCTGACTTAGTGGTCATGAGTTCCTTTAGTTTATGCTTATCTTGAAAGGTCTTAATTTCTCTTCTCATTTTGAAGGATAATTCTGTTAGATATAGTAACCTATGTTCTTTCAGAGCTTGAAATACATCATCCCATGCCCTTTGGCCTTTGAGTTTCTATAGAGACATCTGCCATTATTCTGATGGGTTTACCCTTATAAATGAAGGTATTACTCTCTTGTAGCTTTCAATAGTCTTTCCTCTGTACTCCTAGCATTTTAACTATAATGCGACAGGGAGTTTCTTTTCTAGTCATGTCTGTTTGGGGTTCTAAATGCCTCCTATACCTGGATGTCCATATTTTTCCCAAGATTTGGGATATTTTCTGCTATTATTACATTGAATGGGATCTCTGTCTCTTGTCTGTACATTAGCACCTTCATTCATACAGGAAGTTCATGAGTACGATCTCTTACTTATGTCCCAAAAGGTCTCGTATATTCTGCTCATAATTTCTTTTCTTTATGACTGTCTAAATGTGATAATTCATCACCTTTGTTTTCAAGCTGTGATAGTCTTTCTTTCACTTGATTTAGTCTATTGGTGAGGCTTTCCACTGAGTTTTCTTATTTGACCCATGGAGGTTTTTATTTCCAAACTTGTGTTTGGTTCTTTTTCAAAATCTCTATTTCATTATTGAACTTCTCATTCATATCCTGCATTGTCTTCCTTAATTCACTCAGTTGTTTTTCTATATTCTCTTGGAAGTCATTGATCTTTTAAAAAATGATCTTTTGAATTCTTTACCTGGAAATTCATCACTTCAATATCTTTAAAGTTTTTTACTAGAAAATTATGGACATTTAGAGGAGTCATCTTGCCATGTTTTTTCATATTTCTTTTATTTCAATGTTGAAATTTGTGCATCTATTGGGATAGATATCTCTTCCATTTTTATGTGTGATACTAGTGAGTAGCCTTCTCCTGACAGTGTGCAATATATATGTGAACTGTTACTTCCTTGTGATTAGTGTGTTTTGGAACAGAGTGCACTGTGTTGAAGCTTGAAGATTTTACATTCTCTATAGATCTCATAAGAGTGGAGTCCCTCTAGTAGACCAGAGAGTTGGGTTGTAGACAATGGAGTATATTGGGTATGGTCTACTCCTCTAGTTCTGGCAACAATATGCCATCTGAAAGCATGTGGGAGTGAACTATGCAGAGGCCCCTTGCAGGTGTCCTGTCGGCAATCTTCATGTTGTTTCTCTCTGCTGTTACTACAGGGGTAGATTTCCAGAAGTGTATCTTCAGGCCCTTCCAGCCATGTCATCTTGTGATCTGATCATTGGTTGGGGTTTTTATCCCCCCTATTTTTTTACTTAAAGTATTTTCCACAGTTTGTGTAGGCTTGAGTTGTGTTTAGAGCAAGGTGCACTGTCTCTTAGCTGAGCTGGGTGTGTATCTTAGTGGCAGAGCGTCTACTCAGTGTACTTGAAGTGTTATATCCAATCCCAACACTGCATAGAAAGGGGAAAGTGAACAACAACAATACAAACAAATAGCTATGAACAAGATACAGAAATAAAGCAAAAACAAAGTACCCTACGTGACATCAACAACTCCAACTACAGGAATAGTGGAGAAAGAAATAATATAAACCAAAAAATTTTAAAGAATGATTTAGAAAAAAACAAAATTAATTAAGAGAGAAATGGGAAAAAGAAATAAGAAGAAAACCTAGAGCCAGGCACTGTGATGCAGCCTGCACTCCCAGTAACTCAGGAGGCTGAGACAGGAGGATTATGAACTGGAGAACAGAAGCAGCGGTGCAAATTAGTGAGTCCCTCACTAATTGAAAAAATAAAAATTTAAAGGGGCTAGAGGTACAGCACAGTGCAGTGCACTTGCCTAGCATGCATGAGGCCCTGTATTCAACCTCTTTTCCCACCCAGTATTCCCTCAAAAAAGAAAAGAAAACTCAGGATATTCAAAAATTGAAAACAGAGAAAGGTAGAAAGTGAAAACAATAATAAAGGGAAAAAATAAGAGAGAGAATAAAAGAATTTGGCCATTAGAAAAAGAAGAAAATAGTTACACACACACACACACACCAGTCCGTTGAAAAAAGTCTCAATAAAAAATGAAGTATGTCTCCACTTAGGTAGTTGATTGTGTGTGAGAGAATGGGTATTCACTGTCTATGCCAATTAACACTAGTTTCTGTGTCTTCTTGGGCTATACATCTCTTGTAAAGAGCAAGACTAGAGATTATTCATCACATTTTCCTTTTGCATTGCTCACCAAGAGGCCAGAAAGAATGGTTTGAGAATAGAGCTAGTTAGAATAGCTCTTCATTTCTCTGCTCACCAGTATAAGGTAGCATGAAATTCAAAGTTCCCTTAGATGGAGTTTTCTCTGAACAGATTAGCTCAACACATTCCCAGTGCTGGGCTGACTCTGAGCTGTACAACGTATCTGAGTTTCAGGTACTGCTGAAGCCACCCAGAGGGCAGAGCAACTAAGTCCACTGAAGCAGGAGGGAGCATGGCAATCCTGTGCATTCCACCATCCATGACTATGGCCTTCCAAGATCTAGCTCCTATGCATAATTACATGTGCCTGTTTGGCCACCCAAACTTCTAGAGCTGGCCTCCCAAGCCACCAGTGTTAAAGGGAAAGCAAGCTGCACTATGTTATGCATCTCCAAACAGAACCCCACTGCATATGTTTGTCAGAGGGTTTGTTACAGTGGCATTCTGCCAGGACCCAACAAGGCCTTAAGGTAGATGCTGGCAGGGATAGTGTGGTTATATTTGCTGTGAGTTCCAAGTGAAAGGAATACATAGGAACTTATGTATCCCAAAACAGCAACCTCTGCTGGGACCTTCTCAAGATAATTTCTGATTATCGGTTTTGGGGGAATGAAGAGCACTTCCCAGATACCTGCCTGCTATGTCAATCCCAGATAAGCTAAGTTCAGATTGACGTTCTACTCTATACCCACTACCATACTAATGTTGTTCACTGAGTCTCTCACTCTTTCCCTTTCTGTTACTCCTTCCTTCCGCCATGATTCTACATTGATGCACTCTTTCTCACCCTCTGTTCCAATATGCAGAGTCTCTGTATCTTTCCAGCTCTCTATCTGTCTAATACTGAACTTCAGTACTTTTACTCAGTTACACACCTCACTGAATAGCTATTCTCTACCTGTTTCAATTTTGAGTTGCAGAGAAGCTGCAGTTTCTGCTTGTTTCTTCTAATCCACCATCTTCCTACCACCACTTCACTTTTAAGAATTCATATAGAAAATGAAGGGATAGAAAAAGTTACATTCCTTGGCAATGGAAACCAAAAGAGAGCAGCAGTAGCTATACACATATCATTTAAAAATAGACTTTAAGTCAAAAACTGTAAAAAGAGACAAAGAAATTACTGCATAATGAAAAGAGTCAATTCATCAAGAAGATATAAATGTTATAAATATTTGTATACCCAGTAATAGTGTACCTAAATATATAAAGCAAACATATAAATGACCTTATGGAATAGAGAGAAATACAATAATAGGAAGAGACTTCAATACCTCACTTTTAATAATGGATAGATTATCCAAATATAAAATCAATAAAGAAACACTGGGTTTCTAGGTATACATACAAAAAAAATTGAAAAATAGATATATTCCCATGTTCACTGCAGCATTAGGCACAACAATCAAGAAAAAGAATTATCCTAAGTGTCTTAGTCATTATGTATGACTAGATAATGAAAATACGCCTATTAAGTTAGAAGACTATATTACCTTTTTGAAATCAAATTCTATCATTTCTCACAGCCTGAATGAACTTGGAGAATATTATGTCAAGTGAAATAAGCCAGGCACAGAAAGACATATACCTCAAGATTTCTCTTAAATGTGGAGTAAAAAAGTCAAATGTATTGAAGTAGAGACTAGAATGTTGGTTACCAGAGGCTTGGGCAAGAGGGGGTGGCAAGAATGGGGAGAAGTTGACCAAAAAGTTCAAAGTTCCAGACAAGAAAAAGAAATTTTCAAGATCTATTGCTAGTCATAATTAATAATAGTTTATATAACAAAATTACCAAAAATATTTCAAGTGCTCTTACTACCAAAAAATGATAAATATGTGAAGCAATATGAGTTGTCAATTAGCTTGATATAATAATTCTACAATGTATATATACATATATCAAAAAATATTTAGTCCATAAACATATACAATTATTTTTCAATCAAATATAAAAATTTTAAATAAAAAACAGCTAAGTATGGTGTAGATCTTGATACATTGACTTTAAAGTTTATAAAAAGACAAAAAAAACTAAACAGCCAATATAATATTGCAGATGAAAATTAAATTTGGAGGACTTATACTTCTCAATTTATTATTAAGTTCTTAAACTTATTAAAAATTTTAAGTAATCAAGACAAAATGGTATAGGCAAAAGAATAGCCACTTAGATGTTTAGAACAGAATAGAGTCCATAAATATACCCACACAAGTACACTCAGCTAATAGAGGACAGAGCTCTAATGAATGGAATATGTGCCCTTATAGAAGAGTCCTAAGAGAACTTGTTTGTCCTTTCCACTACATCAGGATTCTGCAGAAAGGACCTATCTATGAAGAAGAGAATAAGCCCTCACTAGATACCAAATCTGTTGCCACTTTGAACTTGGATTTACCAGGTTCTACTATCATAAGAAATAAGTTTCTGGTGCTTGTAAGTCACCAAGTTTATGGTACTTTCGTTATAGATCAGCCTGAAATTACTTAGTGTGCCCTATAAGAAAGTACTAAGGAGAGTTCTTTAAGCTGAAATGAAAGGACGTCAATTAGCAACATGAAAAGACATGAAATTATAAAGCTCACTAAAAGGTAAGTGTGTAGTCAAATATAGAATGCTTTAATATTATAATAGTGGTGCATAAATTGGTTTCAACTGTATAACAAATGTTAAAAGACAAAAGTAGTAAACATAACTATAACTACAATAAATTATTAATAACACACAGCATAGAAAGTTGTAAATTATGGCATCAATAACATAAAATATGGAAGGAGAAGTAAAAGAGTAGAGTTTTTATATGCAGGAAAAGTTAAGTTGTTATCATCATAAAAGATTATTATAATTATAAAATGTTCTACTTAAGCCCCAAAGTAAACATAAATAAAACCTATATTAAATATACAAATTATAGAAAAAGGGAAATCAAAGCATACCATTACAAGAAAGTTACAAATCACAAGGAAGGACAGCAAGAGGGAAGGAAGTAATAAAGGAATTATAAAAATCCATAAAATAACATAATAACAATAATAACTCTTATTTTATCATTAATTGACTTAAATATAAACAGATTAAATTTGTAACTTGAAAGATATAGAGCAGTAGAGTAAAAAAACTAAATCCAATCTGGGTATTGTAGCATATGCCTATAATCTCAGCACTCAAGAAAGCAGAGGCAGGAGAATCCTATGAATTCATGGTCAACCTGAGCTATATACTCAAAAATAAGACAAACAAAAGTAAAACAAAATTAGACATCCAACAAGATGCTGCCTAGAAGAGATTGACTTTAACTTTACAGACACATGCAGGATGAAGATGAAGTGTTCCAAAAATAACTCAATTCATATAGATACGTATAGAGAAAGAGACATACAAACAAGACATGAAAGTAGAAAAGAAAGCATTGGTGGGGAAGAAAAGAATGGGGGGATCATGAGACAGTAATGGGGGAGATGAACATGAGCAATGTATAGTGACAGGCATTGTGGAAATATAATGAAACCAATTAAGTTGTATACTAAAAATTTACTAATAAAAATTACTCAGTTCAATTTGTAATCGAAAGAGAAGAGGAATGGCTATTCTTATAGCAGACCCAATAGATTTTAAATGAAAAGCTGCCACAAGAGACAAGATCATACATAATGACAAAAGGCCCAATTCAAGATTATAAATCATATAATACACATATATATGTTTATATATTCTTATGCCTGCAGCCATACCACTGTGACGTCCAATCCCATCGGATCTTGGAATCTAAGTAGGGTCAGGCCTGGTTAGTACTTGGATGGGAGACAGCCTGAGAACACCAGGTGCTGTAGGCTTGGGAGAAGGACCTGGCAACCCACTCCCCAAAACAATCTGCCATTGAAAACCCTATGAATAGCAGAGAAGCACTAACAATACTGTTTCACCTGTTGTATGTAGGGTCTCCATGAGTCAAAGGTCAATTCAACAGCACCCAACAACAACACATATTCTTAAGAGCCCCTAAATACATAAAGCAAATATTAAAAAACATTCAAGGAGTAATAGCTCATAATACAATAGAAGGCGACTTCAATACCCCTCTTTTAATAATGTTTAGATCCTACAGACAGAAAATTAAGACAGAAATAGAGGACTTGAACAATACAATTGGCCCATAGAACTAATAGAAATATATAGAACATTCCATCCAATGGTTTCAGAATGCATATTCTTCTCAGGTGCATACAACATATTCCAGGGTAGATCATACAGTAGGTTAAAATAAATAGTAACAAATTCTAAGAAGATTAGATTCATATTTCCTATCTTTTCTGACCACAACAGCATGAAACTAGAAATAAGAATGAAAGGAAAATTGAAATATTCACAATTATGTGGAATTTAAACAATATGATCCTGAACAACCAATAGATAAATCAAGAAATCAAAAGGGAAAATAGAAATCACTTTCAGATAGAAGAAATTGAAAACATAATATAGCCAAGCTTATTAGGTACAGCAAAGCTTTTCTATGAGGAAAAGTTATGACAATTGCCTACATTGAGAAAAAAGAAAAACCTCAAACAACCTGAATTGAGCTTCAAAAAAACTTAGAAAAGAAAATATAAGCTCAAAGTTAGAAGGATAAAAGGTAAATAATACAAGCCAAAGAATAAATAAATGAATAAAAACTAGAAAAAACAATAGAAAATATAAATGGTACTGAGAGATGTTTTGACGGAAAGATAAAATTGAAAACCCTTAGCTGGACTGACTACAAAAAAAGAGTTAGATGAGTAAAATTAAAAATAAAAGATGAGACATTGCAGCCAATGCCAAAGAAATGAAAAGAATTATAAAATGCTACTATGAACAATTATATGCCACCTAAGTATATAAGCTGCCTGCAGCCATAGCCCTGTAGCATTCGATCCCGTCAAATCTTGGAAACTAAGCAGGGTCGGGCCTGAATAGTACTTGGATGGGAGACCGCCTGGGAACACCAGGTGTTGTAGGCTTGGGAGACTGACCCAGCAACCCACTCCCAAAAGTCAATCTGCCATTGAAAACCCTATGAACAGCAGAAAAGCACTGACAATAGTGTTTCCCCTATTGTATGTAGAATAGCTATGAGTTGGATACTGACTCAATGGCATGTAACAACAACAACAAGTATATAAACTAGCAGAAATGGACAAATTCCTAGACACATACAACCTAGTAAGACTGAATCATGAAGAAATAGAAAGTTTGAGCAGATTAATAACAAATAAGGAAATTGAATCAGTAGTTAAAAAACCCCCAACAAGGAAAAGCGTAGAACCAGATGGCTGCACTGCCACATTCTGCCAAACATTTTTAAAGACTTAAGTGCCAATAATTGTCTAACTCTTCAAAAAAAAAAAATCAAAGAGGAGGAAACATTTCAAACTCACTTTATGAGGTCAGCATTGCCTAGATCGAAAAACCAGATAAGGACACAAGGAGAAAATACAATTACAGATCAAAATTCCTAATAAACATAAATGAAAAAATCCTTAATAAAATACTATCAAACAATCCAACAGCACATTGAAGAGATCATATATCATAATCAAGTGAGATTTTTCCTTGGGATACAAGGATGGATCAACATGTATAACCCAATAATTGTGATATACCATGTTAAACAAAATAAACAATGATCATCTTATCATATGATCATCTCCATAGATTCAAAAAAAGCACGTGACAAAACTCAACATATTTTCATGACTAAATTCTCAACAAATAAGATATAGATCCCCAGCACCACAAAAACTGGTAGAAGGACCTGGCAGCCTACTCCTAAAACAATCCTGAAAACAAGAGCCATTTAAAACCATATGAATAGCAGAGAAGCACTGATATGCAGGGCATGGCATTGGGTCAGGGAATATTTCATTCTTTTGTACATAGGGTTGCTGTGAGTCAGACCTGACTCAATGGCATCTAACAACAACAAATTGTAGGCTAAACAAAACTTTCATTTACAAAGTACCTAGTTTCAGATATCTCATTATAGCAATGGAAAACTGATTAATATTTTAAATTTCCAGGTCCTGAAAGCAAAAATCTGCTTATCCATGTTTGGATTATAACCAAATCCTAGATGTGTGATCCCTATAATTTCTGAGTGTAGCCAGAAATTTAAGATTAAAAGTAGGGATGTGGTTACCAAAGACTAACATGTTTATTCCAGAACAGTAAAAATAACTTTGAGTCAGCAGCTCACTCAAAAAGTGTCTACTACAAATATCTACCACACTATATATTTACAAGGAGCTCATAACCAGAGTCCTGCAGCCACACCATTGTGGTGTTAGATCCTGTCAGATCTCAGAAGCTAAGCAGGGTAGACGTGGTTAGTAATTGGATGGGAGACCACCTGGGAACACTAGGTGCTATAGGCTTGGAAGAAGGACCCAGAAACCACTCCCAAAAAACAATCTGCCATTGAAAACGCTATGAATACCAGAGAAACACTGGCAATAGTATTTCACCTGTTGTGCATAGGGTCACTATGAGTTGGACACCAATTCCGTCCGTGGCACCTAACAACAAGAATAACCAGAGTGGTAGAAGATATGCAAACAATAATTATGCTTTGGAAAGACTTATGAAAGAGCTGTACACCAAATGCCACAGAAATAAAGTGGGGAAAATGCCACAGGTATTGGCAAGGAGATTTTTGCATGGATACTTAAAGGTTTACATGAAATTCTCCTGCATAAATGGCAGTTGAAATTTTTACTACTTCACAGGATAAATATGGAGGCTGGCCACATTTTCAGTTGAAGAACATTATGGAGATCTATCAAATTCATAAATGCTGGTGTTTTTTAATCATAGAAATCTCAGACTCCAGTGAACATCTCCTTTCCCATACAAAAACACACTGTTCCACAATTTATTAGTGAAGGACCTCCCCTCATAGTTTAAATTTTGTAAAAATTAGAAATAGGAGGTAGATATTGACACACAGTGACTAAACTTCCTTTGGTAACTTTCAAGTATCTACTCTTTCTTGAATTCCATGATTCCTGAGATTCAATGATGAAATTGGATTTTAGCTCAAATTTTAGCTAATAATCTAATTTTCTTACTTTAGAAGAATCAAGATAACAAAACAGCTAATATACTAAGCTTAAAGCAATTGTTAAAATCATGGAGCAGAGGGAGAAGGTGAACTCAGAATGATCTGGTTCCAAATCAGTGGTCTGAGTATAAAATATTTAATACAATTACTGGGTTAGATTTGTTTATACATTCTTTTTCCTCTCTCAATTATGAATTAGATCCAAACCTTTAAAAAGCAATAGCTATTTCTGCTAAAAGAGCACTCACAACTCCCAAACAATAGGTTTACCTTCTAACTTTTAGTAGGCCAAAGTTCTACCACCTACTCTGCATTGTTTTATATTATTTTAGAATTCTTTTTAAATGTTAGGTGGTTAGTCTTGAGAGGATAGTATTATTTATTCCATTCTCAGGACAAATTCTGTGTATTTTTGCTATCTGCACTTCTACCCATCTCAATTTTCTTTTGTTAAACACTACCTAGTATGCTTTTTTCAAGCAATTGATTCATTTTAGAATAAATTTCTTTTGCTTTGCTTTATTAATCTATCACTGAAGAGTACAAAAGATAAATGTACTTTCTTTCAATATTTTACTTATATTAGAAATACACTAACTGTAGACTGCAAAAAAAAATTCTCATTAAGTAGCATATGATTTTAAAGCAGATATGATGAGTACTCAATCAGTCCCCAATAAACAAAAACATTATCCTCCCATGATTAAAAACACACACTGTTGCTCAGCTCTCTAAATACACACATGTTCAGAGCAAACATTTGTAAATTTGCATTCACTCCTCTTATGCCATTGATCTGGCCTTCCAAAAATGCTTGCCTAGGAGGCAAAGCAAGTCAACCACATTCAGAAGCCACAAGAAGAAATAAATGAACCACAATTAGATCTGATATCATTCAATGAAGTGGACTAAGGAGTGTCAACAGAAAGGCTTAAGAATAGCACAAACACACACTCTAACACCAAATGCACAAGTGATACCAGGGTTAAGAGTAAAGAAAATGTTCTGACAACTACTTCTGTTACTAAAATAGATATTGTGACAAATAAAAATAGCAAGAACAAGCCTTGTAATAGGATTAAGACAGAGCATAGGAAACTAATGACTGAGGATAAAGACAAACGTGGTGACAATGGCAGGTAGTGTGACAAATGAAATGCTTGGATAAGCAAAATCCAGGAAAGCAGACAGCTAAAAGACCCAAGACCAAGACTAAGACAAATCTGTCAGCAGTACAGATAGCATCACAGTGTGCCAGAAGACAATGCTAAATTATAAATGTTAATGATGGATGAATTCAGCAAAGTCACAAGCAGAACAAAAGAAATGAAATGGAAAAATACCCGTGCTGCAGTGTTTGATATAAGTCTTCATTTTAAGGAAGATATAATACTCACACTATGCTCTCTTAGGAAGGGGATCTTTGATTTCAGATAGAGTGGCAGCATCCTATTAAATGCAACAACATTTTTCTACCATCATCTACCATCAGGAAATATTCACTTCCATACAGAATCTTGAATTCAACAATAAGAATCCTCAGAAAGTTAAATGGGGGGAAAGGATGGTGAGGACTACAGAAAGAACAAAGGAACATGTGTTAAAATGATTAAAATTAGATAAAAGTTTAAAGAAATATCAAAAAGACAGAAGAATGAAAAAAATCAACTGTTCAAATATTTACTGAGCAACTATTATGAAACAGATCCCATGCAAGGTATTAGGAATAATATGGTCAGGGAAAAATAAAAGCCAGTCTCTGGCCTATGGGGCTTGTAATTTGCTAACAGAAAAAAAATATTCATTAAATAACCATATAAAGAAATGCAAAGTTAAAATGCTGATGTGTCACGAAGAAGGGGTACATGATACTATGACAGCACACAACAGACATTATAGGAAGGTCAGGGAAGTCTTCTTTAAGGAACTGATAATGAAGCTGATGCGTAAAGGAGCAAAGGATTAAAGGCCTTGGTGCAGTGTCCTGCAGGCAGTGGCACTGGAACACAGAAAACACACAGAAGGCTGTGTGGTAAGAACATTGAGAGAGGACCACGGAGGCTGGAGGAGGGTGTGGGAGCTGGAACAGAGAGAACTCGGGAGAGCACAGCGTGCCCGATGACGCTGGGGCAGAAGCCAGACCATGGAAACTTTTGTGTCTTCATCCTACATGCAATAACAGCCACTGCAATTTGTTAAGTAACAGCATAACATGATCTCCCTTCCCTGTCATCGTGCCTGCTATAGGTGCCAGCATCAGTGTCTAACTCATCCCTGAATGCCCTCACTCCTCCATCAGCCTCATAAGCCTTCTTGCTTTTCTTCCAGCAAGGCAGACTCATTCTCAATTCAGGGCATTTGAGTTTGCTGTTCCCCCTGCCTGGAACCCTTTCTCCCTAAATCCACATATCTCATCCCTCACTTCACCTCACACCTCAGGTCCAGTGTCTTCTCATACATACCACTCCTAAACACCCAAACTTAAGGCCCACACTATCCTCCCTCTTCTTCATCTGATTCTTGTGCTTTATATTATACACTTTTCACTGTTTGTTAAATTTATAAAATACATGTGCATACATACATACGCGTGTGCGTGCACACACACACACACACACACACACAGAATTTGACTCCCAGAAGGCAAGGGCTTCATAGTGAACTATGCTCAGTACAAGGTTGTTGCTGTTGTTAGGTGTCGTCGAGTCAGGTCCAATTTATAGCAACCCTATGTAGAACAGAAAAAAACATTCCCCAACACTGTGCCATGCCCAGTACTATGTCAGTACTTCTCCACTATTCATAGGGTTTTCAACAGCTGATTGTTTTGGGATTGTTTCAGGAGTGGGTTGCCAAGTCCTTCTCCCATTTTTTGCAGTGCTTGGGAACAAACCCAGGAACTCAGATTGTGCACAGCAGTAATCTACCAACCGAGCTAACCCCTAGCCCCAGGACAAGGTAGTGCTCAAAATATATTGAGTGAATGAGTGAATGAATGATTCATTAAAAAATTTACACTGACTGTCACTTAAATTACACGCACACAAAAGACTCATACTCTGGCCTGGCAATTTTAATATATGTCCTCTCCACAACTTTATCCAAACAAAAAAGCTTCAAATTTTGAAAGATTTATCAATCAGAACTGTCTACTTACCTTCCTTGTGGCATGGGACCAAAATTTATTCATGGAGAAAAGCATACATGTGAGATTAATGTACATTAGAAAAAGCAAAGACAGAATATTTGCAACTTCACATGTAGAAGTGGGAGGATTAAGGAGATGTTATTTACCACAGTCACTATGAGTCAGACTCTACTCAACAGCACCTAACACCAAAAACAATATTTGCCAAAAAATGTCCTAAATTAAAAGGCATAACACATTAAAAAACAGACAATGCTTGCATTGTCAGAGGCTAGAAAGAGAAATCCCCAAATCTACCTATATTTATGTCACTAAAAAACAGCATGGAAAATAGTTACCTCAAAGAACTAGGACAATTAAATATCATTAACACATATTAAGTGTGTATTCATTTATTGAGGCTTTACTGCATGTACAGTATTAGTATGCAAAGCACTATGATAGATGCAGCAGCACAATTAAGCCATAATGCCAGACACATTGTATATCCTTGGTACAGAGAGAAAATTTCTGACTCTAGTTTTGAAAAGGCAATTGCAAAAAATAAATATAAAAATAAAAAATAGGGTAAAAATATGTTAAAAATACATAGACTGCCATGAAATTTGGAGGGAAAGGGAGAAAGAAAACTCATCTCCTCCCAGATTAAAACTAGAACCCACTGCTCTGATCAACTAAAAAATAAAGAACATTTAATTAATGTGCCTGAATTTTTTTCTTTGGAAGGCAGCTAAAACAAAACTAGCCTCTTGTCCATGGGAAATGCTAAAAATATATTTGTGAGGGATAGAAGAGGAGAGAGAAGGAATAAGAGAGCAGGAGGAAGTCATCTGCTTGTGGTTAAAATTTGTGACATAAAGGACAGTCTGCTTGATCTTCTAGACTTTTTAAATAAGCTCAAAGAAGCTTACCAGAATGGACCTGGAACAGAGGCATGATAACCCCCAACTGTATGTTATGGCATCAGAATTGACAAAAGTGTTCCTGCCTGAAATTTGCATGTTGTCATTTCTATGCCAAAATATTGGTATCCCCTTTTAAAATGCAAGTATTTTAACTATTTCAGCAACTGCTTTGTTGCTAAGAATGTAATCAAAGGCCCAAAAGCAGTAGCATCACCTGAAGGGCAGCATAGGAATGCAGAGTCTTAGGCCCCATCCAGACTTGCTGCTTAAGAATCTGAATTTTTAGCAGCTTGGGAGGCGGAGGCAGGAGGATCACAAGTTCGAGACCAGAGGCAGTCTGCATAACTTAGCTAGACCCTCTCAAAAAGTAAAAAAAAAAAAAAAAAAAAAAATGGGCTGGGGGTACAACTCAGTGGTCCAGCACTTGCAGAGCATGCAAGCAGGAGGCCCTGGATTCAACCCCCAGTACTGTAAAAAAAAAAAAAAAAAGAAGCTGAATTTTAATAAGGTCCCTAGGTGACTGATGGGCCTGCAGCTGTAGCCCTGTGGCATCCGATCCTGTCAGATCTCGGAAGCTAAGCAGGGTCGGGCCTGGTTAGTACCTGGATGGGAGACCGCCTGGGAACACCAGAAGCTGTAGGCTTGGGACAAAGACCTGGCAACCCCCTCCCAAAAATCAATCTGCCATTGAAAACCCTATGAACAGCAGAGAAGCACTGACAATAGTGTTTCCCCTGTTGTACAGAGGGTCGCTATGAGTCGGATACCGACTCAACGGCACCTAACAACAACAAGGTGACTGACACGCACATTGAAATTTAATACACACTGGTCTGGTCAGTGTTCCTCTAGAAAGTGATTCATTGAAGAGTTGTTTGTCTCAAATAGCTTATAACATTTTCACACAAGCCTGAAGGAGCACAGAATTCCAGAATGTCTTTTTCAAAAGTGTTTGTGAAACAAGAATAATAGCTATAAACCTATGTAAGTCTGAACCTAAGACTATCGTCAAGTGTCTAAAGAGCCAGATTTGGAAAGTGAGTGCAAACTCCTGAACATGTGGACTAGAATGAAATGTGAAAGGGGAAAAGGAAAAAGACTGAAAGAGAAATATAATGATATTATTTAATTATTTTATTTATGGATGTCCTAGGTTTTACAAAACTTACCAACAGATTTGCTTTGGGGTGCCATGTTACAATGTATCAACAGTTCCCTAATTTGCCTACACATTTTAAAGGTAAGCAAGGCATAAAACACTGAGTTAGGGATTCTGTAACTTCTAGTCCTTTCTGGGGTACTAATACTCCATGCTCTAAAACAATATTTAGCTGTCTGTGCCTTTCACCCATATACCAAAAGTTTATAGTACAAGCTTTCTACAATCATTTCCAGGTACTGTATTCCATGACTTTAAGGGGCATCTTACCAGATATGCCAAATCATGTTAGAAATACACATGACTAACCAAACAGTATACTCAGCTACCCCTACAGAAACTTTTCTCTTTCAAAAAGTCATATGACTATGTTCCTTAAGGAGATGCCAGTTTGTGGGAGGGCTGCTCTTAAGTAGTGTAGTGCTCTTTTTGTTTTGCCGCCATTCATTTCCTTTTTCTCTTCTTCAAAATGTCACTCTCATTAGCAACAGAAATTTCTCAAGAGTCAGTATCTGGGTTAAAAAAATGACAAGAATGAACTGCAGTAGTAAAGGAGCTATTAAGTATGTATGTATATATCAACAAAGTCATCAGATATGTATGCGTATGTAGATACACAGTATATACAAGCTATAAATTTTCTTATAATATTCCTAATATTTCTTTACTGCTTCTCTGAAATTTTAGCCTTGTTTCAGCTGTCACTATAATAAACTAATTGAAACCACTTATGTCTTTACAGTAGAAAACATACTATTAGCCTACAGGAAATCTTGGCTTATGAATGGAGTGAAATATTAACCCAAGAATAAATTTGTATAATGCATACATATTCTCCAAGGAGTCTGCACATTCCTAGAGAGATGAAGGTGATCCTGTTTGGGGGGGGTGGAAATATGTGTGCATGAGTGTGTGTGAGTGTGTGTGTGTATGCACACATCCTGTAGCAAAAAATGGTGAAGACTTTGAACTACCGTATTTCGAATATATAGGTTTAATTATAAAAGTTTTAAAAGTGCAATTTTTACCAAAAGCTCTGAAGAAGAAATTCTGATTTGGGGGAGTTTTGTGTTTTTCAAATTAACTTCATGTTTTATGGGAGTAAGATTGTCAACAATTGTCTAAATGATTTTTACCACTGATGCAATGGTTGAGGTTTATACACAGAAAGATAATACATGCGTTATACTTGAGTTTGTTGAACTGAAACCTTTTTTAAAAATGAATGTTATCTCTGGTTCTGCTTGCAGTGGATACAGAGGCTAATCAGACAAAAATAAAACCAAAGTTTCTGTACTACCTTTTCCACAAGTTTCTTCTCATGCTGGAAGGAGTGAATGGAAAAAAAGAAGAAAAATAATGCATCCACAGGATAATCCACAAAAATTTTCTCTTGAGAAATGGTTTCAGTTTCTCTCCATGCCCACTCTAGTGTCCCCAATTGCAACTTCTGAAAATTTCTCTGGTCCTACCATTTGCCAAGCTAGAATAATTCTAGAGTAAGTATCCCATTGCATTCTTTCCACATTTCCATTCTTTCCTCAATGCATTTATTAAAATGGCCACTTATGAGTCTATTTTTTATTCATTTACCACTGGCAGAAGCATCAAGTTTCTGATCCACATATTTACATTTGATGAATCAAACATGTTATTTCATAGGCTATGCTCTCGTTTTCTTTGCTGATTAGCCCAATTCTACAATAGCAAACAGCTAGATATTAGTAGGACCTGCTGATCTGAGCACAAGACAGGGAGTCAGTCACTTTCAGTTCAAATCCCAACTCCACTACACATTAATTCTGAAGGTATGAGGCTTTCCTATAAAAGCACTCACCATGGCGTTTAAATAAACCTGGAAGCTACAGTGCTGATGCTTTAACACAAAGAAACCTTTATTACAGTTGTGCTTGTAGCATTTTTCAATGGTCTTCTAATGGAGGTTTGGTCTGCCACAAAAAGGCATGATAAAAAGCAAAGAACAAGTGGCTCAGCTTTCCCTTCAGTCAGAATGACTTTGACTCCTCAGAGTCTAGTAGGCAGCAAAAGGAAGATTTCAAGGTCAATTTCCTCACCTTTCAAACCTGTGATTTCATATTGGACGATCAGGCTGTCAGCATTCCTGTGTCAACAATTCTCTCTGGGAAGGTTAATGTCACTCTGAAGCTTAATAATGGCCCCAATGTTAGGAATGTATTATAAACACTCTGAATGTGATTAACAAGTGAAAATAAACAAGGAAAATAAACATAAGCTCTGACTGAAATTCTTTAAAGTTAATACTAGTTACAAATGAAGAAAATATAATCTAACATTGTATCTACCAAGGGTCAAATTTGTGTATGAAAATGAAAACATCCACATGCTATGAAATTGAATGTACCATCTTCTATGTAACTAAAAATGTCTAGTCTACTGTTTAGCAGCATGTAACCCAATATTAATCTTCAGAAAATTACTGACTTAAATAGCTAGTGAAATTTACAGAATCAATATAAACTTTCATCACTCTTTTCAGTAAAATTTTTCATGACACATCATGGTGGGTTTAGATGTAATTTTTATATTAAGGAAACTAAAAGAATTGAAAATCACTATAGAGTCATCAGATTTGGCCACTGGTCTCAAAAGTTTGTTAAAAGATTTGTTCAGAGAATTTCACTTCTCTCTAGTGCAAAATCTAGTGAATTTTAGCATAAATTTTGCTTTTCTCTGGTGAAGTGGTCCTCAAGCTGACTACAATAAACTACCTAAGGAAATTTTAGAAATTTCCAATTCATAGTCCCATTACTGTGATCTGAATGTCTGTGTCCTCTCAAAATTCATAATCACCACTGTAATGGCAATATGAGACAGGGCCAATGGGAGGTGATATAGTCATGGGGTAGTATCTTCATGAATAAGATTAGAACTCTTTTAAAAATGTCTTGATACAACTGCCTTTCCTTTTTTATCATATGACAAGAAACTACGAAGAGGGTCCTCATGGAGTGCCAAGTCTGCTTATACCTTGATTGTGGACTTCTTAACCTCCAGAAATATGAGAAATAAGTTTCTGCTGTTTATACATTACCCAGTCTCTGGTATTTTGTTACAGAAGCTAGAACAGACTAAGACACTCATCCTAGACCAAGATCTACAGGAGGGATTAAAAAATTGCTGCCTTTGAAAAATGCTTATAATGTGTTTTAAGGATAGAGAATTAGTCCTGATATGCAAGTGTAATTACACAGTAAACTGGTTAGTCAAAGCAAAACATAAACATAAAACATGCTGCAGACTGTGATGTAAATATCTTCTTAAACTTTACATTTCTTCTTGCATGCACAATTTGCCACAAAACTTCTAATCATTATTTCAAATAATAGAGCCTAGAAGACCAAAGGATTTATGAAATTTCACAACTTTAATTAATTGGAAAGTACAATTAAAAATAAAGAAAATTCAACATTTAAAAGAAATATAAAAAGGAAACAAAGTATAAGCTGTGCACCAGGATCCACACCTATAATCCTAGCTACTTGGGAGGCTGAAGCTAGAGAATTGCAGGTTTGAGGCCAGAGGCAGCCTGTACAACTTAATGAGATCCTGTGTCAAAATAAAATATAAAAAAAGGGTTGGGGGTATAGCTCATGATAGATCATTTGCCTGATATGTATATGCAAGGTCCTTGGCTCAACTCTCCTCTCCAGTACTACCAAAAAAAAATGTAAATGAAAAAATGAAATGTAAAACATATCTTTATCAAAGTAAAGCCTTACACATTCAACACACACATTTTTCATTTATTAAGTAGAATACTCATAGTGGTCCTTGAGATATTTCTTTCAATGAATTTAAATGTGTAATTAACAAGTGTCTTGTATCAATGTCATTAATATATCACAAATGTTATTACTTTTATTTTTAGTGATTATATGACTGTGACACTATGAGAAAAAATTAAACATTTGTAGCTTTCACTACTTATCCAAATTCTTCCTAGATAGAGTCTTCTACATTTTCTTCTAATATAGACTAAGCCACATATTTCCATTTATTATTCCAGCTTACTTTCTCTCCCTCTGTGTCTCTTCTCTGTCTGTCTGTCTCTCTCTCTCTCTCTCTCTCTCTCTCTCTCTCACCCACCCCCTCACCCACACACACACACACTTTGAAAAGTTAGGTGTATTGTCAGCTCAATTCTCTAAACAACAGAGCCTATAAATAGTCTTTTATATATGAGATAACTATTGAGCTATGGATGTCGACTGGCATCTTAATTATCACTAAGATTCCATATTTTCCATATATTTTCTGTACTACAGTCAGAGCCAGAATGAGAAACTAGCCAGTCAAGAACAATAAAATGTCACTAGAATCATAAATATTTCTTACAATGTATAATGAAAAATCAATTAATCAGCACTGTTCTCAAGAAGAATACTATAGGCCACTGGTTGAAATAAACCACCTTACAAGGAAGGAGAATCCCTCATGAAAGCTAAATTGCCTTCCAAAAGGAAGAGTCTGGTTAACTGCAGGACTTTTGAGGTAATAAGTTTAGAACCGTGTTTTTCTCAGAACCATAGCAGGAGGTGGCACACTGCCATCATTAGTTTTCTGTCTCTGTCTGCCCTACCTGCCCCTTGCTTTTCCTTTAGAACAGTGCTTCTCAAAGTAAGATACTCAGGGGTACAGCACCAGTGACTCTCAAGATCTTATAAGACCTGCCTCATACCAACTAAATGCCAAGTCTGGGATGGGACCCAGTAAACTGTTTGAACAAGTCCTCAATGATGGGTATGCATTCTTAACCTGTAGAATCACTGCTTTAAAGGTCAAATAAAAATTAAAGGATGATAAACAAAATAAAAATTTGCAAATTATTGGAGTTCCCAATACACCATCCTACAGACAGTATTCAAGCTCTGATAAATACCTCCACAATACCAAATCCCTCACTAAAAATGAAATCTTGTCTTCATGTTTAACCCATGTGGCAGAGGTCCCATTGCTATCTAGCCATGACCACTCCTCCATTTTTAGGGAGAGTCATGAATATACCAACGGCCTCAAACAAGACCTATATTTCCTTTGCCTCTCCCTGTGGCAATGGGAGAAGAACATGGCAATCCACTCCTGAAGCAATCCAGAAACAATCAGCCATTGTCACGATGAGATGGACCCCAACTCCACAGCACCTAACAACAACAACAACAAAATGTCATGGCTATAGGAACTTTTCTCTATAATGTAGATACTCCTCATTTATCCACATTACACAGAAGTGATTTCAAAAGGCAACTGGAGAAGACAAAAAGAATTATAATGACATGAGCAAAGAGTTAGAGACAGAAAACCAAAAGAGAAGAATACACTCTGTGTTTCTCAAGCTTAAGGAAGTGAAGAAAAAATTCAAGCCTCAAGTGGCAATAGTGAAAGATTCTAAATGGATAATATTAAAAGATGCAGGAAATGCCAAAATAAGATGGAAGGAATACACAGAATCATTATACAAAAAGAATTGATAGATGACCAACAATTTCAAGAAGTAGCCTCTGAGGAGTAACCAATAGTATTGAAGGACAAAGAGGAAGCTGCCTTGGAAGAACTGGTGAAACACAAGCCTCCAGGAATTGATGGAATACCAATAGAGATGCTTCATCAAACAGATGCAGCACTGGATGAGCTAACATGTTTATGCCAACAGATTTGAAAAACAGCTACCTGGCCAACTGATTGGAAGAGATCCATATTTGTGCCAACTCCCAAAAAAAGGGATCCAACTGAATGTGGAAACTATCAAACAATATCATTAATATAACCCACAAGCAAAATTTTAGTAAGGATCATTTAAAAGTGACTGCTACAGTATATAGACAAGGAACTGCCAGAAAATCAAGCCAGATTCAGAAAAGCACAAGGAACCAAGGACATCATTGCTGATGTCAGGTAGATATTAACCAAAAGCAGAGAATATCAGAAGATGTCTATCT
Organism: Pedetes capensis; assembly: GCA_007922755.1. NCBI lineage: Eukaryota > Metazoa > Chordata > Mammalia > Rodentia > Pedetidae > Pedetes > Pedetes capensis. Next base: position 10,881 of record VMDO01011056.1, on the reverse strand, counting down.
ATGTTTTATTGACTAGCAAAGGCATTTGACTGTGTAGATCATAACAAATTATGGATAACACTTTGAAACACCAGAGGACCTAATTGTACTCATGAGGAATCTATACATGAACCAGGAGGCAGTTATTCAAATAGAACAAGGAAACACTGCCTGGTTTGAAGTCGAGAAATGAGTGGGTCAGGGGTGTATACTTTCACTATATCTCTTCAATTCATATGCTGAGCAAATAATACAAGAAGCTGGATGTTATGAGGAAAAACACAGCATCAGGATTGGAGGAAGACTCATTAACAACTTTAGGTATGCAGAAGACACAACTCTGCTTGTTGAAAGTGAAGAAGATTTGAAACATTTACTGATGAAGATTAAAGAACATACCCTTCAGTATGGATTGCAACTCATCATCAATAGAACAAAAATCCTTACAACTGGGTCGGTATGCAGCTTCACAATAAGTGGAGAAAAGATTGAGATTGTCCACGATTTTGCTTTACTTGGTTCTACAATCAACATCCAGGGGAGTAGCAGTCAAGAAATGAAAAGATGCATTGCTTTGGGAAAATTTATGGCAAAAGGTCTCCTTAAAGTATTGAAAAGTAAAGATGTTACGTTGAAGATGAAGGTACACCTGACTGATGCCATGATATTTTCAGTCACATTATATGCTTGTCAAAGTTGAACATTGAACATGGGAGATAGGAGAGTTGATGCTTTTGAGTTATGATGCTGCAGATGAATATTGAATATACCATGGACTGCCAAAGAACCAAAAGTTCTGTCCTAAAAGAAGGACAACAAGAGTGCTCCTTGGAAGCAAGGATGGCTACACTGTGTCTTATGTATTTTGGACATGTAGTCAGGAGGGACCAATCCCTAGAGAAGGCCATCATGTTTGGGCGAGTGGCAAGTCAATGAAAAAATGAAAGGCCTCCACCAGGTGGATTGACACAGTGTCTGCAACAATGAGGCTAAATGTAAATAAGATTATATGGCTGGCACAGAACTGGAGAGTGTTTCAATTTGCTGTACATAGGGTTGCTATGAGTTGGACTTGACTCAACAGCATCTAACAACAACAGCAACAACAACACAAGGTAAATGCTAATAAGTTATATAGAGAAAAACTAAAGAAGATAGGAAATACTTATGGTCTCACTTTGAAATAGTGTGGTCAGAGAGAATCTCACCAGCAAGCAGACATCTCAGAAAAGGCTTACAGGAATTGAAAGAAGAATTTTCCAAGGAGAGGCAACAGCAAGTACAAATGTTCAGAGGCTAGAAGGTGCTTGTGCTTAAGACACTGCAAGGAGGCAGATGTATACTAAGTGGAGTAAACAAGGAGCTGACATGAGAGAATCATGAGAAAGAATGATCATATTGGGCCTTGTAAGCTATTTACAGTGAGATGAGAGCCACTGGAGGGTTGTGGAGTATAAAGTGACATAATCTGATATATATTTTAACACAATTGCTCCGACTCATTTTTAAAGAATAAACTATACCTGTGCAAACTAAACTATTTGAAAACATTTAGAAAGGTATTGCAGCAACCTTTGTCAGAGAAGGTAAACACTGTGCTAGAGTAGTAGCAGTGGACATCCAGAAAAATTGTCAGATTCTGAATAATTTGATGTGGATATAACAGAAAGGGTTGAATCAATGATCATGTGCCTGGCACAGAATCAAGGAGTTTTTCAATCTGCTGTACTTAGGGTCACTATAAGGGGGACCTGACTTGATGGCACCTAAAACAACCAAAAGCAAACTACAGATTTAATGCAATGCCATTAAAGTCCCAACAACTTTTCTGAAATAGATAAAAATAATCCAAAAATTTATATGGAGTAACAGAATACTATGTATATCCAAAACAATCTTAAGGTGCAAAACTAGTTTTGGTGAGATCACAATACCTGACTTTAAACTAACTATGCTAGAGGGCTATAGTAGCAGAGATAGCTTGGTACTGGCAGAAAAATGGACTTGAAGACCAATGGAGATCCAGACATACACCTACTCAACCATCGCCATCTGATCTTTGACAAAGGGGCTAAGAATGTTCAATAGAGAAAAGATAGCCTTTTTGACAAATGGTATTGGGAAAATAGGCCATCTGCAGAAAAAAAAAATGAAAATAGACCCATATCTCTCAATTTGCATGAAAGTCAACTAGAAATGGATAAGAGACCAGAAACCTTAAAACTACTAGAAGAAAAGTTAGGAAACACACAGGCATAGGAAAGTATTTCCTTAGCAACACACCAATTGCCCAGGAAATAGCAACATGAATTGACAAATGGGATTACATGAAATAAAAAAGCTTCTATATAGCAAAGGAAACAATCCAGAGAGTTAAGGAACAGCACAATGTATGGCAGAAAATCTTTGCATCCTACACATCTGACAGAGGACTAATTTATAGAATTTACATACATTTCTAATGATTTTTTTTCCAATACTGGAGATTAAACCCAGGACATCACGCATACTAGGCAAGTGCTCCACTGAGCTGCACCCCTGGTCCCTTTTATAGTTTTTGTTTTGAGACAGAGTCTTGCTAAGTTATGCAGGCGGCCACTAGCATCAAACTTGAGATCCTCCTGCCTCATCCTTCCTAGTCACAGTATTAGTGGTGTGTGCATCTGAGGTCAATTATCTTTGAAATCCTTTAAAATGTACTTATGTTTTACATACAATTTCTCATGAGAATTCAGTTTGGAAAATCTCTAGCTTTTAATGTTTTCTCTCTGTTTCTTTAATTCAAAACTGAAAACAGAATTCCTTCCTTTATTATTACTTGATGACCTTGTTGTGTTGTTACATGCCATAGGTGGGTATCCAATTCATAGTGATCCTATGTACAACAGGCAAAATACTATTGTCAGCGCTTCTCTGCTATTCATAGGGTTTTTAGTGGAGGATTGATTTTTGGGAGTGGGTTGCTGGGTCCTTCTCCCAAGCCTATAGTATCTGGTGTGCACAGGTGGTATCCTATCCAAGTACTAACCAGGCCTGACCCTGCTTAGCTTCTGAGATCTGACAGGATCGGATGCAACAGTGCTGCAGCTATAGGCTGATGACCTTAGTATCTGGGAAATGAGCTGAATTTTATACAAATATAGCCTTTCATCATAAACTTCAGAACTTTTTCTTGAAATTCCAGCAACCCATAGTCCCATCCAGAGAAGAAGGGCTCAGTCCAAGTTAGAAGTCACTCTTTAACCAAAACATTTTTTTTCTTTATTTTTAGTCTGGAAGGTAAAATTCAGCATAGTAAAGGAAAGAAGTATAAACTTTACATTCTGACACAGCAACCTTGAGAAAGTCTAATGACCTTTCTTTATTCTATTTTTGTCCTCCACAAAAGGTAATAATCCTTGTCCCATAGGTAGAAAAATTGTGTTTTAAGCCAAAGAAAAGTACAAGTTGTATCTAAACCAGGTTTCCTAATTAGAGCTATGAGCACTGAGAGGGAGAAACATAAGGCCCTTGTAGGTAGATCATCTACTGGCTAGTCTCATGATAAAGCTAATATAATCCTTGAAAACCCTATGCACAGCAGAGAAGCACTGACAATAGTGTTTCCCCTGTTGTACAGAGGGTCGCTATGAGTCGGATACCGACTCGACGGCACCTAACAACAACAACAACAACAATCCTTATGAAGCAGATGAAATTGATCAGTACATCCAAAATTTTACCCTTTGGACCTGATTCCCAAAAGAGAACAATTCCTTAAATGAAACAAAAAGATTCCATAGTCAAGTGAATTTGAGAAACACCATATAATGGATACTCATCAGACTGATGATACTTATCAGAGTGATTCATCACATGTATTAGTGTATTGAAGCCCAGAACTTTTGCAATAGATTTCTAACATTTTTTGATCTAACTTTCCTAAACTTTTGACCTAAAACCATTTTTGTCAGAAACTATCTACATAGTTTGAGGCCCAATTTAAGTAAGTATGAATAATGTGTTTTTTACTTCCATGAGTCCGTAAAGTACTATCTTTCTTATCTTTGCTTTCACCCTATGGAAATCACAGTTGATTCAGCTTTAAATAACTCTACAGTTATTTCCCCCCTACTACCAATAAATGAAGCTTCACTTTTACATTTTTATAATTCCCTTTTTAAATCTTTGAGAAAAGTTTTAATTTGCTTTCTTACCTTTACAATTACAGTTTTACCCAGATTTTATTATTAATTTTGGTGAGGGGGGTTGCTTTTTTGTTTAGTTTTTTGTTTTTTGTTTTTATTTTGTTTGTTCTAACAGAACTTTTCATTTGCATTTGACAAGGTGTCATTCAAGGTGTGATGACATCAGGTGATAGATGTGCAACACTATTAATGATTTGTTGCTGATAAAAGTGCCGCTTTTTGTGGGATGGTTATCTGTAATTCCAGTGACTCAAGAGGTAGATGCAGTAGGATTGTGAGTCCAAGGCCAGAGTGAGCCTACATAACTTACAGAGACTCTGACTAAAAATTTAAAAAATTAAATTAAAAAAGGGACTAGAAACATAGCTCAGGGAAGGGCACTGCAAAGTAGGCACAAGATAGTAGGTTCAGCCTCCAAATACTGGAAAATAAATAGGTAAATAAATAAATAAATAAAAGTGCCATTTTTAAAAAAGTGTATGCAGCACTTGAAAAAAATCAATCCAGAGAGTTCTCTCATTCAGCCCTTACATCTAAGCTCAATATCAGTTTCACTGTAAAAATGAAGTTATTAGAAACATTCTCAGATAGACTTGGCTACCAAGATCTTACCCTACTCACCAACATTGTAATTTGTTGCTCTACATAGACCGAGAGCTCTCAGTCATTTTATACTCATGCTTACAACCACCTCTACTATTATTTGAAATGTTGAAGTGTTAAATGACACAACTAAAATCAAATTTAAATAAACATAGTTAAGCATGAATATTTCAAACATTGTCCTTCTGTTGGAATCATATAGGAGGAATGGACTGTGGAAGGGGATGCTAATTAACAATGTTTGCACAGATTATTTACAATAGTCTGTAATTTCTGCTAGCACTTTCCCTTCTGTTCTTACATCTTGAGATTTCTCTGCATATTTACCATTCATTTATTCTTTGGAGTTGTAAAAGCCATTATATATGTTCATATATACTTCATAAATTCAATGCTGTAAACAAATGAAAGGGAAAAAATGAAGAAAACTCTTTGAATATTTATTAATCATTTGTATTTACTAATTAATACCATACCTAGAGCAATCATTCCTTCCAAACTAGTACTATAAAACTCTGGATATTAAAAAATGCATTGTGTAAGATTGTTATATGGCCAAATGACTGGTGTATAATCAAGAGTTTACAAACAATGGGTTAAGCAATTTAATTTATTTCCTTATGTCAGCAAAAATCAGATAAGTGAATACTCTAATGTTGAACAGGCTAGCATTTAGTTCAGGTGGTAGAGTGCCCCTCGGCACTGTCTGAGGCCCTGGGCTCGATCCCTAGAACTACACAAACAAGAGAAGGACCTGACAGCCTACTTCTGAAACAATGCTGAAACAATCTACCATTGAAAATCCTATGAATAGCAGAGAAGCACTGACACAGCATTGAGCATGCCACAGTGTCAGGTAGTGTTTCATCTCTTGTACCTGTTATGAGTCAGACCCCACTCAGCGGCACCTACCAACAACAACAACAAATGAGGAACACATAAAATACAGTTCTTTGTTGGTTTTTTGTTTGTTTGTTTGTTTGTTCATGTATTTGTCTCACCAATGGAACCTTTTTGTTTTATCATACACAGCAGATCCCAGAAAGGAGTCCAATGGAAAAGTAGCACAAGCAAGAACAATGTCTTCTGGGAACATGTGTTAAGTCAGGCCTCCACATTAATTTCCCTAGTTACAATGAATATAAAAAAGTTGAACACTATAAGAATTTAGTTTTTTTCCAAAAAGAAGGCAAGAACTAAAAATAAAATTGAGGTATTTTCCAAATGAGCACAAAATATGCTGAAATGAAATACTGAAATTATCATTTTGTGATTTCAAACATCCAAAGAATAGAGAAGGTAAAGTAACCTTGAACTTTTCTGGGTTAACTTAAATTTAGAATGATATATTTCACATAAATAATAAAAGGCAATGTAAAAAAAATCATTTGATTATATTTTTATATAACATCCTTCAGGATAAAAAATTTGATCATGAATTTGTTACAGTTACTTTTCCTGAATTAAAAATCACCCCAAACCCTGGTAGCATAAGGTTTTTATTTGTATTATGCTCATAGATATTGTAGGTTAGAAATTCAGAAAGAGCACAGATTGTTTCTTCTCCTTGATATTTAGAAAAAGATTTGAATACCTAAAATCTAGGACAGCTGGTACTAGGACTCATTTTACAAAATAGATTCTTTGTGGCTGACCTAATAAGTTGGATGAGGAGCTGAACATACACACACTTGACCTCACCAGCATAGGTACATAAGAGTTCTCATGTCACAGCCCAGTGTTTCAATAAACAAACCAGAAGATGCATGACCCTTTATGATCTGGCCTCACAAGACACAAATTATAATATCAGCCATATTTTCTTCATTTCAGCTATCACAAATACAATCAGATTAAAGGAAATAGACATAGGTACCATATCATGAAGGGAGAATTATCAAAAAATATTTTATTTAAACCACTACAGAAGTATGTTACAAGAAGTTCCTAACATTTTCTAAAGGAAAAAAAGAAAAAAATATATTATGGATTTTGTTGCCCAGATCCTCCTGTCATAAAGCAAAGTGATGTGTTATGATTATTTGGGGCAACTTGGAACATAAACTCTCAGAAAAATGGCAGAGTATGAGAATTGGAACTTGACAGAAAATTGAGTATGAGCATTAGGTTGAGAGACTTTTTTTCATTTTTGCAGAAAAGAGGAAAATGAACAAATATAAAATATGAGACTTGGTTGAATGACTAAGTTTTATAATTTGTGTGAGATTTTATCCAACTTCCCTCTTTTATTGTCATTAATCAGAATCGTTACTTCAATAAGTTAGTAAAAATCACATTTTACTAGATTAGAAATTCATATCTGAGTATAATAAACTAATCATTCATGAGGTGTTGAAAGAATTAGCTCTTCAAGTAGACATGTGTATTTGTGCCCTTGTTCTCTGTTAGAATATTTATTCATGGATTTGTTCAACAAACAAGTATTGGATATGTCCTTTATCCCTGTATGGTGCTGTATACTGAAAACATATTATATTCATCCATTTTCTATTGCTAAAGCAAAATACCCAAGATTGCATAATATGTAAGTAAAAAAAAAAGTTCATTTAGCTCAGAGTTCTGGAAATTCAACAAAGTGGCACCAGCTTCTGCTTAGCTCTGGTGAGGTGCCCTTTGTCTGCATAATGTAGCTGAAAGCATCATGGTGGGAAAAGATGGGAGAGAAATCCTATGGTAAGACAGGAATTCAGGGAATGGGAAGGAGTCAGTCTTGCTCTTTTAAAAACACTTGCTCTCAGGTGAAAAACTTATAATCCACAAGACTAGCATCAATCCTATCCAAGGGCAACATCCCAATGGTCTAATTATCTCACACTGATATTTACCTCTTAAAGGTTTAACGTGTACCAACATCGCCACATTGAGGACCAAGTTTCTAACACCTAAACCTTTGGGAAACTTTCAAATCATATCTACACCTAAGTACATGGATAAAATGATATTGTTAGTTCTTTTCTTCAAACAACTCATTCTAAAGGAATATTTATACATTGACTTGCCAACCTATTTTTAAGCAATGCCTATCAAAGTTGTTGTTAGGTGCTGTCAAGTCGGTATCCGACTCATAGCGACCCTCTGTACAACAGGGGAAACACTATTGTCAGTGCTTCTCTGCTGTTCATAGGGTTTTCAATGGCAGATTGATTTTTGGGAGGGGGTTGCCATGTCCTTCTCCCAAGCCTACAGCTTCTGGTGTTCCCAGGCGGTCTCCCATCCAAGTACTAACCAGGCCCGACCCTGCTTAGCTTCCGAGATCTGATGGGATCGGATGCCACAGGGCTATGACTGCAGGCTCGCCTATCAAAGTAGAAGCTTAAAATCTACATCTGTTAATAAAATATACGGGACAAATGATTGGAGACCACCCTACAAGAATTCTGAAAGCAGTATGTTAAAGAGCCATGAAATAAGTGGTATAGATAGTTAAGCTGAGAGAATGAAGGAGTCCCTAAGGCAATAGGAAATCTAAGAGGAACACAGGGAGCATTCTACAAGTTTTGCTCAAAAATGAAAACTTACTAGTGACGGGTACTAGGTTCTATTGTACTAGGGCTAGGATTTAGCTCAGTTGGTAGAGCACCGCTCTGCAGTGTCTGAGGTCCCGAGTTTGATTCCCAGCACCGCAAAATGGGAGAAGGATGTGGCAACCCACTCCCAAGGCAATCCTGAAATAGTCAGCCACTGAAAACCCTATGAGGGTCGCTATGAGTTGGACTCCACTCGACGGCACCTAACAATAACATTTATACCAGTTATAAATTTTCAGAAGTTTGCAACTAGTAAGTATTATGCCATGACACATAAAGTACAGGAAATGTTATATCACTTTAAATTATCTTATCCAAATAATGTTTAGCTCCAAGTCTCTACTGGCAATGTTTGGTGAAAATACGAACATCAATCATTTTTTGTTTCACTACTACATCCCACTCCTCTGCCCCCCATCTCTTCCTTCATCTATCCCCCTCTCTTTCTTTCCTGCTTCATGCTCAACTGTTCATTAATTTTATACTATACCAGGAAAAAAGAACTGATAAAGTCCAAGAAAAATAGGACACATTCTTGACCAATAATCACTCATGGTAAAAATAGTCTTATCCTTGTTAGCACAGCTCTTTCAGAAATGGCCAATGCCACTGCTGACTGAATTCCAAGTCATCAAAATTGTCTCTATGGATGGTTTCCTAGGCTATCTCTGTCAGGGATTATTAGCTAACACCTCAGGACACATGCACATAAAAGTCTGGTATGATTAGGATACAAAAATACAAAGGACTGGTTGACCTTTCTGTCCAAAAAATTTGTAAAGGAAGTTTTCAATTTTGTTGTTAGTAAATCTATTCCAACAAAAAAGCCTAAAGACAAAGTAATAAAAGTATTAATATATAGCCCTGCTACAAGTAATAACTGCACTTTTTCTTTTATTTAAAGGTTAACAACTCCTAGAAAAGAACTACTTTTTTAAAAGTGGAGATTAAAGTATATGCATCTCGAATACCTATTAGCTATACAGATATGAAAGGAAATATGTAAATGGCCTTGTTGTTGTTGTTAGGTGCCATCAAGTCAGTATCTGACTCACAGCGACCCTCATAGGGTTTTCAATGGCTGACTGTTTCGGGATTGCCTTGGGAGTGGATTGCCAGGTCCTTCTTCCATTTTTGTGGTGCTGGGAACTGAACTCAGGACCTCAGAGACTGTAGCACAGTGCTCTACCAACTGAGCTAAATCCCAGCCCATAAATGGCCTTAGTAATAAGAAAATAAAGACATTTCTGTTTAGCTATGCAACAAACACCTAATATCAATCATTTTTACCATGCTATCATTTTAAACTATTTGATATTCACTATAATTTATCCAGTCATAATAAATTCATTTGATAATGAGATTGTAGCATAAATATTATCAATTGCTGTATCTTTGAGGATTAATTGCTAACCAATATTGTGAACTGTTTCTCCTAATTTGAAAACTCTACTGAAACAATATTTTTCATGTTAGACAAGAAACATATATAAGCAATGCTTATTTTTTGTTTGTTTTTGTTTGCACATTTTTGATAGAAGCAATATCTCATTGTTTCCATTACTATCAGCATGTCACTACAATCTATTTTCAATTTATGCCACTAAGAGATATTAACTATATATTACATTCCAGTAGCCAATCTGCCTTTTCTACTTATTTTCTGAATAAAATATTTATCTGTAATTCTTGGCTAATTATATTAACAAATAGTATTATTGATATAAAAATAATATTGAGAGATGGGTCAAGATGGCAGATTGATAACACTATCCACGAGCCCTAGTAAAACAGGAGACATAAAACACTGAAATATAGACTTTATACTGAACAAAGAAAAATTTAAATCTTGAGTTAGTTGGGTAGATAGTCTTAAGTATAAATAATAAAAAAAGAAATAAACAGCACAGGATGATGGAAGAAGATCACTATCAGAAACATAGCTCCAAGTATCCCAAAAGGAAACAAAAACCACCATCCTGGAAGGCAAATAAGAGCTTCCTGCACTATAGATCAGACCAGCAACAAATAAGAACTAACCACTGAATGGGCATTCTGGGAACTGTGCTGGGTTGGAGAATAGGCAGGCATGTGACTAGGAGCCACACTAATTCCCAACTAAACAGATAAAAGTTAAGGTGTGCTGCCATCCACTCTGAGAAATTGGTTATTGTTGGATACTCTCCAAACACACGGACTTCCCAGGCGGCCCACCCTCAGCTCCAGCTCTATACATTCATTCTGTGAATCATCTGTAGCTATGCTAGGGAGAGAAACCTGAATGCACAGCCATGGAGAGGAACAGATCCTACAGCTGGAGAGGCTTAGTGGGTGAGAGATGAAGGGTCTGGGATCACCGTGAAGCCAGGTTAATTCTCAAATGAACAAATAAACACTTAGATGGGCTGCTAACCCACCTAGAGTAATAGGTCACAGATGGAAACCCCCAGATATACAGACTTCCCACATTGCTCATCTACAGCATGGACACTGCTCAGCATGGCTGCTCCAGCACAGATTTATTGTTGTTGTTAGGTGCCGTCGAGTCGAGTCCGATTCATAGC
>VMDO01011055.1:0-68723 GCA_007922755.1 Pedetes capensis | reverse complement strand
TCTACTCAACAAAGGCACAGCCCCAAATAATAACTGTGCATGAAGTATAAAAGAAGAAAAGAAAATATAAAAATAAATCTGAAAATCAAAGACTCCTAGTGCTTCAGTTTCACTGATTAGGTGGGACTTGGCAAGGGTGGTTTAGGGTTGTGGTTTTTTCTCCCTCCCTTTACAGTTCTACAATCACAATAGCCCTCTAGTGGGATGCTAAATTAAGAGGCATTTTGTTTGTATTGTTAGCAGCTAGATCGAAACAGTCACAGAGAAATGTTTTATTATGGTTAGGAAAGGACTCTTTTAATAAGGCTCTTAGGAGACTGAGTTTTAATGACGCTTAACACAATGTTTTAAACCACACACCACATCTTACATGTTATTTCTTGTTAAATGCTGGTTATTAAACAGCAGGCTGGCTCCAGATTGCCTGCAGAGGATAGTTAGGGTTGGCTGATACATCTCTGACAATTTGAATAGTTGATGGAGTGACAAGTGCTGTTTGCATTTAAAGAATTTTACATTTTAACATCTGTACAGTGTAACCATATATATCATTATCCAGTGCATTTCTACACACTATTTTGAAGGGTTAAAGCCAATTAAGCACAATTGTAAGTTTCAATTTCTTCTAGAATGCTGCGCCCTCATCCAAACTTAACATGCTTAAGCTAAAATGATTTCCCTCACTACTTAACCCAGGGATCTCTGCAGTAAATTGCTGTTCAAAACCGCAGACCAGACACAAATAAGGGAAATGAAGAGCAGAATGTGCCCAAGGAAAGATGTGAGCTACAAAGCAATACATGCTTATAACTAGTATTTTTAACCATTTAAATGCTTAGCATTTTTAATTAAAAAGGAAAGAAAACATTGTTTTTAAATGCTTTTATCTTACTCATTGTGAGTTGCACAGATTTCTTGCTTCAGTCTGCTCCAATCTAAAGGAGAACAAGTTCTTATTTTGGTCAAGGAGGCCACTTGATATCAGGGAACTAAGGTATTCAATTTTCGAAAATCAACTCTTACCATTAAATATGCTTTTGTGTATGTGGCCTACTTTCTCTTTTCATCCTTTATTTGGGAAACTGGATTCAAAATTATTTAGTTCTCTTTTGAATTGCCTGTTTCTCTGAAGCAAATATGCAAGGAAAGTAGGGCTTCCTGTAACTAGGGAGAGACCCTCATGCTGGGGCTGCTTACAGGTTGAATCAATGGGTTAAATAATCTTTTCAAAGGTGTTTGACAAAAAATATTTTATTTATCTCTTTTCATTCTGTTTGTTTTCATTGCCATTACAAGATGTCAAGACACAGGAATATGCCATAAGCCCAGGTGCAAAAGATGCCTGCAGATAGTGCAGGTCAATGATTTCCAGTGGGAGGTTTAGTGATGACCCTATTCATAGTCTCAGGGGTTAGAGAGGAAGGATTGCTATCTGATAGAAAGGCTTGAGTGTGCCCCTTGGCCACATCTTCCATTTTTCAGTAATTAAACAAAAATGAAGAACATAAAGGGAAAGAAGAGAGATACCAGATGTGTGTTCTCCAGCCCTTTTAGAAAACTATCTATCAGACTAGAGAAAGAAATCAAAGGGAAAAAGATAGGCAAAGAAGAGGTCAGATTATCCTTATTTGCGGATGACATGATACTTTACCTAAAGTATCCTAAAATATCTTCTAAAAAAACTTTTAGAGCTAATTAACTCCTTAACCAGAGTGGCAGCTTACAAAATTAACACTCAAAAATCAGTAGCCTTCCTTTATACCAACTGTAAGCAGAAAGAGAAGGAAATTACAGCTACAATCCCTTTTACAATAGCCCATCAGAAAATTAAAACTTTGGAATCAGTCTAACCAAAGATCCTACAGAACTTTCTAAGGAAAATTTCAAAACATTAAAGAAAGAAATCAAAGAGGAAACTAGAAGGTGGAAGTACCTCCTCCGCTCATGGATTGGGAGAATCAATATTGCAAAAATGGCTATCCTACCCAAAGTAACCTAAAGATTTAATGCAATCCCCACTGAAATTCCAATCACAGACCTTACAGAAATAGAAAAATTTATTCAGAAATTCTTACAGAAACACAAAAGACCACATATAGCCAAAACACTCTTAAGCTTCAAAACTAGTGCAGGTGTGATCACAATCCCTGACTTTTATCTATACTACAGGGCTGTAGTAACAAAAACAGCTTGGTACAGGCACAAAAATAGGCCTGAAGACAAGTAGAACAGAAGAGAAGACCCAGAGATACATCAGTGCATCTATAGCCACCTGATTTTCAACAAAGGAGCAGAACATGTGAAGTAGTGAAAGGATAGCCTTTTTAAAAAATGGTGCTGTGAAACTTGGATATCTGCTTGAAGAAAAATGAAAACAGACTTGCACCTCTCAATATGCATGAGAGGTAACTCAAAATGGATAAAAGACCTCAATATAAAACCAGAAATTTTAAAATTACTAGAAGAAAAGACAGGCAATATGCTCCAACATATAGGCATAGGAAAGCTCTTCCTTAATAGGACTCCCATTGATCAAGAAATCTCAACAAGAATAGATAAATGGGACCACATGAAATTAAAAAGCTTCTGTACAGCAACACAAATAATTAACAGGGTGAAGGAAGTCCCTACTGAATGTGAAAACATCTTCACATCCTATACATCAGATAGAGAACTAATTTCCAGAATTTATAAAGAACTCAAGAAAGCAATACCCAAGAAAACAAATAACCCAATACACAAGTGGGCAAAGGAACTGAATAGAGAGTTCTCAAATGAAGAAGATCGTAAGGCCATGAAACGCATGAAAAAATGTTCAATATCCCTAGCCATTAGGGAAATGCAAATCAAAACAACTCTGAGATTCCACCTTACTCCAGTAAGAACGGCCAAGATCAATAAAACAAATAACAAATGCTGGTGTGCTTGCAGAGAAAAGAGAACTTGCTTACACTGCTGGTGGAGTTGTAAATTGGCTCAAGCACTTTGGAAATCAGTATAGAGGCTATAGAGGCTCAAAAAAAAACTAAAAATAGATCTACTGTATGACCTAGTTAAACCACTATTGGGAAGATGAGTCGTCATACCACAGAGATATCTGCATCTCCATGTTCAGTGCAGCACTTTTCACAATAGCAAGGATATGGGATCAACCAAAGTATCCATCAACAGAAGAATGGACAAAAAAAATATGGTACATATACACAAAGGAATACAACTCAGCAATTTAAAAAACTGAAATGCCATATGCAGTAAAATGGATAGAATTGGAGAAAATTACCTTAAGTGAATGAACATAAGCCAAAAAAGAGAAATACCATATATTCTCACTCATATGTGGTAGCTGAACCAAACTTAAAAGAAGGAAAAAAATCCTATAAATAAATTGGAACATAATAAAAACCTCATGTAAACTTAGTGTAGAAGGGACAATTTAAAGAGTGGAAAGAAGAAAGGAGGAACCTAGCAAAAATGAAGCGATGATGGAAGAAGACAGGAGAGGGAGGAGGGCCAACGATAAGTAAGAAAGGAGGAAAAGGTCAACCTCAATGTAAACAGGTTAACTTTATTAGTATGGGAAATAATAATACTATCAATAATACCAAGGGATGGCAATAATGCATACCAACTAGATCACTCATGTAATACTGCTGAGAAAGTAAAGAGATAGATCACTATAGAAAAAAGTTTAGACTCAAATCAAAATCAGGATGCAGGTATATAGATAAATACTCCCACAAAAAGACATACAAGTAGAAGGGAGATCCTTGGTGGGGGTGTGGGGATAGGGGAGCAGGGTCACGAGAGGGTGAGGGGGAGGTTATGTGAGCAATGTACAATGAAATGCATATATGGAATTGTTGCAATGAAATACATGTCAGAACAATAACCATTAAGTTGTACATTAAAAATTTCCAATAAAAAATGCAATTGTTGCTCTTTCCTTATACATGTGAATCTACAAGAAAGCTGATACTTTAAACATCACAGGAATGTGTGCTATTCAGAAAAGAATTCCCCCCAAATGTTACCTCGGCAAAACTGGAAGAGTCTGCAGTGTTATTTCACAGTTGGCATTGTAAATAAACAAATTAAGGGCAAAACTCTAGTCAAGAGAACTAATTTGTATATTGACCATATTAAGCACTTTTAAGAGCTAAAATATCTTCTGAAATGCATGAAGGAAAATGACCAAAGAAGGAGGACAAAGAGAAAGGTGCCTGGGATCAGCAGAAGCACCTGCCAGTTCCCTGCAGAGAAGACACTTTGTGAGAACCAATGGGAAGAAGCTAGAGCCTATTCCTTAGAAAGATTTATGGCAAAATATGTATAAAAAATAAATGAATGAATATAGGCTATAAAGGTAAAATAAAAAATAAATGCTTAAGCATTTATTGAAAGAGGAAATAGGCTTAATATTTTTAGCAACACTATCCTAGACCCCTGTGAGTAAACATGACTGTGAGATCACACAAGTAAGGATGCAATGTCTTGCCTCAAAGACATGGCATGAGCCATTGGCTTAAGTCCAAAGCAGGGCAAAATAAATTCAATGTTTGCCCACAATCCAGGTGGCCTCACTAAGTCTAGGAGTTTATGGGATTTGGGAGCAAGCTCATGGTCTCCAAACAGCCATTTCTTCCCACTGAGAATCCTGTGGGGATAGGAAGATGTCAGCTGATGATCAAGTCTAAATAGTCTCATCTTCTCCATCTAAATTGTCTCATCTTCTCCATTAAAACAACCACAAATTCAATCAATATTATAAAATGCGACCTTATATGATGGAACTGTGGGATAGTGCATTAAAATATTGTCTGGCATATTTTAAATTATATAAAGTCAAGGCACTGCCCTGTGGACATATAAGGTTCAAATTTCAATTCCAAATTGAGAGCTCTCCATTCTAATGTAGCATCTAAAGTCCATGAAAAAGACAAGAATATGAACCAAAAAAGCTGTAATTAAAATCCCATCATTGTCATTGATTTTCATTTTGATATCGGGCAAGTCTCTTAACATATCTGTAGGCAAGTAGACTCACTTCTGAAAGGAGAATAACAATGCCTGCATTATATCCATTGAAGAGTACAAGAATTAAAATCAAAATGATATGAAGTTCAAGAATGTGCAATTAAGAAAAGGGCAATGTAAAAGTATTAACTGTAATTGCTGATATAATCAAATTTTGACAAAAATCTAAATGATATATGAATTTTCCCATTACTTAAGAGTGATATGACTTTAGATGTGCAGGCTTTATTCAGTTTCTTCACTCAAATGAAGAAAATGCATTGTGTTTGCTGAGTGCTGGAAGTACTTACTAGCTCCAAAAGGAGACCAAAGAAATTATACATAATTCCAATCAGTACCAAATATAAATATCTAAATACTTCCTAGTTAATTCTTTATGACTCTCTCCTGCTTACCATGTTTGTTGTTGTTGTTGTTAGGTGCCGTCGAGTTGGTATCCTACTCATAGCGACACTCATAGGGTTTTCAATGGCTGACCGTTTCGGGATTGCCTCTGGAGTGGATTGCCAGGCCCTTTTCCCATTATTGTGGTGCTGGGAATTGAACTTGGGACCTCAGAGACTGCAGCACAGTCTCTACAAGCTTAGCTAAATCCCAGCCCCGCTGACCATATTAGAACACCCAATTGCTTGCTCACTGTGTGTTCAATGAACAGATCACGATTGCCACGCAACCTGGACTTCTCCCATAGTCTTCCCATCCACATATCTCTGTTTAAAAACACAGTGGTTAGGAAATTTCCAATGTTAATTCTGGTTATGCTATTTATTAGTGGTAGTACGATATAGTGGCTATTAACCTCTCTGTTCCTCAGTTTTCTATTTGAAAAATATCAATAACAAAAAAATATCAACTAATAGCTTTAATTTGAGATTCAAATGGATATATAAATATGAGCCTACAGACAATCATTCTGGTGTCTGATCCTGTCAGATATCAGAAGCTAAGCAGGGTCAGACCTGCCTGGGAATACCAGGTGCTGTAGGATTGGGAGAAGGACCTGGCAACTCACTCCCCCAAAACAATCAGCCATTGAAAACCCTATGAATAGTAGAGAAGCACTAACAATAGTGTTTCAACTGTTATATGTAGGGTCTATACCACTCTGGCATCTGATCTCCTCACATCTCAAAAGCTAAGCAGAGTCAGGTCTGGTTAGTACTTGGATGAGAAACCGCCTGGGAATACCAGGTGTTGTAGGCTTGGGAGAAGGACCTGGCAGCATAACTCTAGAATCAATCAGTCATTGAAAACACTATGAATAGCACAGAAGCACTGACAATAGTGCTGGGCATGGCACAGTTTTGGGTAGTATTTCCTCTGTTGTACATAAGGTTGCTATGAGTCAGACCCAAATCGATGACAGCACCTAACAACAATAACAACAAAAATTATATACATACACACACACAAATACACACAATAACTTCATAGATATTAATGTTTTTTGTTAAGATCTCAGTAAAAGTTGCAATGTTCCTTACGAAAAAAACAAAAACCAAAAAATTAAGGAGCCATTCCTGGTTCTTCTCTTTCCTTCACGCCTGCAAGCTGTGAGCTTTTTCTTCAAAGTATATCCTAATTCTCACAACCCTTACACTTAAAGTACCCCTAATTATCAGCGAGCTTGCTTCTTTCTTGCCATGCTATAATCCAGAATTACCAAAATAATCTCTCTCTTCTCAATTAATCCAGTAGTTACATCTTCCCCAGGAAAAAAAATGCCAATTTTGTATTATACTCTAACAATACAAATCATATAAATTTCTAATTGAACATAGGTATCGTAAGTATCTAAGAACACAAACATGAAATTTCTTCAACATAGATATTTATACTACAAGATGCATCAAAAATCACAAGGAAATACTATTTAAGATGGTAGGACAAACTTCCAGATATAAACTGAATAAATTATTTTTATGTTAATTAATTAACTAATTGGAGTACTGGAAGGTGAACCCAGGGACTCACATATGCTAAGCAAGTGCTCTAGCACAGAGCTTCATCCAAACCCTTTTTTGGATTTTTTCTTTTGAGATAGGGTGCAAAATTGTTCAGGCTGCCTCTGGCCTCACACTTGCAATCCTCCTGCCTCAGCCTTCCAAATCACTGGGATTGCAGGCGTGTGCCACCGCGCCTGGCAAAAATGAATAAATTCTTGGTACTTCATGTACAGCATGGTGACCGTAGTTGGTACTTATAATGAACATTGTTTATTTGGAATGTGCCAAGATAGATTATATTTCACATGCCTGCCCCCCTCTCCACACACAAATGGTAACTGTATGACCCAATGGATGTGTTCAATTAATTTAGCTGTAGTAGTTATTTCACAATGCAATCACTGCATAGTATACCTTTAATATATACAGTTTCTACTTGTCAATTATACTTCAATAAAGATAAAAATTAATTAAATAAAATATTGAGGCATTAGAAACATGATGAATATAATAGCAGTGTATTGAATGCTCTGCATTCAAAGATGAGAAAATTCCTATATTTTCTCTGGGTTCTTCTATCACTATACTCATTTTATGATTTTTTTGTTCTACCTAAGTTTGCTACCTTTATATAACTAACCCCAACTGTTGTTCTTATTTTTCATTTTATTAAATATTCCAATGCTCTGAAAATTCCTTGCTTCAACACAATTTTTCTAAGTTCCTTGTATTTTATCTTTACCTTTAGCTGTTCCCTGACTGGCCTTTGTCAACAGGAAGTCTTCCTTTTGTGTAAAGAACATCTCAAAGATTCTGTAGACTCTGATTTCACATATGCACAGCTGCCTGTTGTCTTCATGGTCAAACATCAACTAGTGTAGCTATGAAATCCTGGAATTACAGAATCCATATTCATGACCTTGCAGCCTGTGGATGAAAGTAAGTCATCAGCCTCAAAACTATCTGATGTACAACACCAGAGAAAATAGGATAAAGATTATGAGGACTCTTGTTTGGGGAATTGAAAAGGGAGGATAATACAAAGCAGTCATTTCTCCAATGCATAGGTCTCTTGGTTGGTCATGATTGTTCCACAGGGGTGAGAATGCTTTGATCTTGGGTCCAGCCCTTTTCTAGTCCATCCCTGATTACCATCCTCTGTCCTCAGACCTGTGACTAGCAATATAGACAATTATCCTTCTGCAGAAGGTATAGTTTATCAAATTTCCTGCTTTAGTATAAATTTATGTAGAACAGGTATTGCCCTAGGACTTGAAGAGTCGTAGGAATTTTCTACCAGACTGACTTTCTAGAAGCTCTTTCAAAATATCCTGTTAAGCTCCGGATATATTTTCCCCTCATTTTCAGAGTCAGATATATTACCTGGAGACCCATTTAAGACAAGGGACATCTGACTGTTGGCAATGTCCTTCTTTACCTTGTGTATCATTTTAATGGACTCTATACGGAGGACTCTTAACAGCTCTGATTGGGAAGGGAATGAGTATCTTCTCCTTGTACCTTGCTTTGAAACAATTCTATCCTCACAATGAAAGAGATTGTGTCTTAGCAGGATGGTGGGCAAGTAGTTACGGTAAAGGAAAATAACAGCTCTATCAAACCATATCTCCTGCTAACTCCCTCAACTCTGATCCTGTGTAGGGAGAAACTGGGAGGAAATTTGCAAAAACCATAACATTGTGAAAACAGTTTTTGAAGATCTGGTTTGTAAATGAGTAATCTAGGGAAAGTGAAAGTAACTTCATTGGACATTTGCATAAAACCCTTCATAAATCCCCTGAACCTGATAGGACAATTAGAAAACGAAGGACTCAAGGCTGATTGTCTCAGGCCATTTGGCACAAGCTATGTAAGGAGCTATACTGCAGCAACTCTCTCTCTCTATGTCCAACCACTGACGAGGAAAGAACTCTCTCTCCCTCTGACCACCAATGAAGAAAGAACTCTCTCTGGATTCGACCAGCAACACAGAAGCATCTCACCTAGTGACCACAGAGACCAGAACAACTATATGGTGCTTTCAAGGAAAGACGGACTACGCGAAAGCTGAGAAAAGCCTCTTGGACCCAGCACCAAGAGGCTGAAGCTGAGGACAGTCTCTGGTCCCAGCAGCGGAGGCAAAACAGCTGCCACTGCCCCTGAGGCAGCAATAGAGCTGCAGCACTCAGGCTGCTAACACTTGTTATAGTTGTGTACTTGTTTAGGTTCCTCCCCACCCTTCTAAGCACAGAGGCAATAAAGAGCTGTGTTTGTCCCCACAAGGCAAAAGCACCCAAGGCTTTTCCTTTCTCCTCTCTCAGGGTATTCCCAAGGGCCACAGGAGCTGCACCTCTCACTCAAGGATCTCAAGTGAGTTGTGTTTAGTTATCTGTATGCATGGCTGTGCCTCCCATCCAAACATCTGTTCTGGACCGGGAGGTGCACACCCCACAATCCTGACCATATTAACTCAAGACTGGGATATGAGATTTTAGGTTTTTCTGTATGTCAAAATTTCAAAATACTCTTAGTCATTTTGGAGTAAAGCATCTCTCAGTATTTAAAAAACTCATAATTTATTCACTTTTGTCTTTTAGACAATGATTACCTCTCTTTACTATGACTATGTTTCTCTCTCTTTATGTATACCACAAAAATAATAAAACAGCTTATCCAGACCTTTGTCATGATCTAAGTATCTATATGAAAGAAGCCACAGTTTAACCATTTTGGTAAATACTTTACTGAAACCTCTATGCCATAAAGAGCTGAGACCTGAGAATTCTCTCTGGTCTATATCTACAGTTCAACAAGGTACATATTTTACGACATGTTACTATAAGCATGCCATATAATGCTGAGTCTCAACTTTTCTCTAACAATGGACTTCTTACTCTTATGCTACAATGAAATATCAGAATTTGTAGAAAAAATTTATAAGTTGGCGATATTTATGGAAATATTTTTCAGTGATGACATGAAATAGAATTTGGGGGAAATGGTCCTCAAAACAGTCTGTTTTTTACTTTGGTTCATGTTATCTTCAGAGCAGTTGAGAATAAAAGTGAGAAAAAAGAAGAAAACGCCTTTGCCTACAGCCTCAGCTTTTACCAAAACTCTGTTTGTACTCAAAATAAGCGTTAAGACAGGTCAAAAAATTAGCCTATTACACATGAATGTTGTTGTGGTTGTTAGGTGCTGTTGAGTTGGTGTCCAATTCACAGCAACCCTATATGCAACAGGTGAAACAATATTGTCAGTGCTTCTCTGCTATTCATATGGTTTTCAATGGCTGATTGTTTTTTGGGAGTGGGTTGATGGGTCCTTCTCCCAAACCTACAGCACCTGGTGTTCCTGGGTTGTTTCCCATCCAAGTACTAATCAAGTCTCACCCTGCTTAGCTTCTGAGATCTGGCAGGATCAGATGCCACAGTAGTATGGCTGCAGGGTTCATATGAATAGCTATGTTCAAAAGCAATGAACATAATATTTCTTCTTATAAATTATTATACTGTATTCAGAAGGAACAAGAACTCAAGATTGTCTGCAATGTCTGGGATACTATGGATCTACATCATGTAGGAAAAGTTTATTGTTCAGGTACTGGAAGATTTGATCACAGTAATTAAATGAATTTATTCTCCCATGGCAAGAGGTCCAGAATAGCTCAGTAGTATAACAGGGAGTCATACTGTATTTACAAAGTACTTTTATTCTCTTCAAAGTAACAGGCTACAGCAGCTTCAACAAATACATACATTTTTCAACAGGATGCACAAGAAAAGGAAAAGAGCAGATCCCAGTACCAGAAAGCAAAAATTCACAAAGGAAAATTATAGTTGACTATCATTTATGTTTCATGGACCAAGAGCTATAGGAAATGGCCATTTTGGGGTAAAAAGTGGTTAAGAATCAGGGGGTTTGGAATCAAAATTCAGTCACTCAACAGTGGTAGGCTAGAGTTAGCTCCTGCAAGTTCCAAGTTTACTAGAGCTGCCTGATAAACTTTTAGGAACTAGTGAACTTGTGAACCAGTTTTTAAACAAAGTCATTATCAAAAATCAAAATAAGGCCAGGGATAGTGGTACATACCTGTAATTCTAGCATTTGGGAGGCTGAAGCAGGAGGATTGTGAGATGGAGATTAGCCTGGATTATATGGTTAGACTCTATCTCCAAAAAGTACCCCCAAAATTTTCAATTTTATTAGTTTACAATTAAATTACATGAAAAACAGAGGTAATAAAAACACCAAAATACATATTAATTACTTTATTGAGTTTTGCCATTAAGTTTTACTATTGTCTATGCTCTTGTTGCTATTGTTATGTGCCATCAAGTCAGTATCTGACTCATAGTGACCCTATGTAGAACAGACAAAATACAATTGTCAGTGCTTCTCTGCTATCCATAGGGTTTTCAATGGCTGATTGTTTTTTGGGGGTGGGTTGCCAGGTCCTTCTCCCAAGCCTGCAGTATCTGGTTTCCCAGGCAGTCTCCCATCCAAGTATTAACCAGGCCCGACCCTGCTTAGCTTCTGAGATCTGACAGAATCAGACACCACAGTGGTACAGCTGTAGGCATCTATGCTCTTAAGGTTATTTTTTTCAATTATATATGTATGTCAGAAATACTATACAAATTGTATGCTCCTGTGTACCCCTCCCAATGATGTCACTCTGGTGTCTTGACATGATCATGATGAGACTAGATATACCACAGAAATCAGAAAATGTTACACACAAGTCAGGTCTTTTGTCTGTATGTGTTCTGTGAATTATCTAAAGTTGATAAAGTGAAAAAAAATGTTCAGAGAGTATATAAAATGAAATGTTTTCCTTGTCTCTAGCTGCTGCATTGCAATTGAACTTTAAAGGATGTCTGTTCCTTTAGCTCTTCCTAAATAACACAAAATATACTTATACTATTCAAAAACCATTATGCAATTCAGCAAAGTAATTGCTCTTGTCATTGATAAATGAATATCATTCCCACCTAGGCTTTTGTTGTTCCTCTTTCATCTTACTCATTAAAGTAAACCAACATATCAACCAACATTGATGTTGGCATGGTATTCAGAGGTCCACTCGTTAAATATTTACTAGCAGACCCCTGAACATCCAACTCTGTTGATCACAAATTCCATTTCTCACAATGTAGAAGACACAGAATCAAAGTAGAAGATGCTCAGAAAAGAACACACAAAATAGTAAAGGGACATCACCATAAAGCGTTGTTCGATGTTCATGGGATTTCACAATGAATGTCACATGGTTTGTGAGGAAGTTAATGATGTAAGACTTCTTTGGTCCCAGTGGACAGGCAGTCTCACCCATGGATACAGACTACCAAGTCATGCATATATCATCTCAGTCTGAGGAAAAATTTTCTGGCAGTCAAAACTACCACAAAATTGAAACTTATTTTGCATGCTTTACCTTGTGAGTTAGTACTTCCCTCACTCCTAGAATTGAACTTAATGAACATGTGAAAAGAGGGATCTAACTTCAAAAATCTCTCTTATCTAGGTAACTCTCTTTTGGCGTTTTGCAATAGTAAGCCTGTGTGAATCCCAGAATTAAGATATGCCTAAACGTATCAATTTACTTTCACATCAAATGTTACCTATTTATTCATTTAACGTGCATTCTTTAATTTTATTCTTAAGTTTCAGACATTGGTCTAAGCACTGATGAATGAGTCAATACCAAAACAGATATAATCCTTTTCCCATTGAAGCTGGAAAAAACAAATGATAAACATATGAACACATCCCTAAGATGATATTGAATAGTGATAAGCACTACAAAAAATTAGCAATGTGAGTTGTTGTTGTTGTTATTAGGTGTCGTTGGATTGAAGTCTAACTCATATAGACCCTATGCACAACAGGTAAAACAATATTAGCAATATGAGTAGAAGAGAGTAGCAGTGTGAGGAGGGGAGAAGAGTGATTACTTTGACTAAAATTGTAAGGAACGGATATTTCACATTGTTTCTGTGGAGATAGTTCTTTATTTTTTTGGATCTTTTATAATTATTTTATTATTATAGGATAAAAATCATTAATAAGCAGGTTTAGCCAAGGGACAAGTGTACACCTAAATATTACCAAGGACATCCTAAACAGGGTGTAAATCTATATTAATATTGGGTTCCTAGAGGTTGTCTTGTTTATAATCTGTGGAGATATTTCAAGCACGTACTCACTGGTAAAAGGTAAACAGTAATGAAGGTCTAGGTAAGCCCTTTGGAGGAAGGAAGAATATCAATTGCAAAAGTAATGAAGAAGGAATGACTTTTGCGTATTTAAAATATTGTGGCAAGAAAGAGAAGAGAAAATGGCAGTGAATTAGAGAGGTAGTTAGGAGACAGATACCGCATGGTCTTGTAGGCCATGTTAAGGTACTTGGGTTTTATTCAAGTTTCAGTGGAAAACCATGGAAGCTTTTAAGCAGGGGACTGATGCAATTTAATTATATTTTTAACGTTTGAACTTTGTTTTTGAAACATTTCAGAATCAGATTTGAGATTCTAATATAGGTGAAAATTCTCAAATAAAGCTGGCTTTCAGAGTATTTTTTGTACTTGAAACCAAATTAGTAGAATTCTCCCCATTTTAACTTTCTAAATCCAGAGGTACATGTGAATGAAGAATCTACTAATCCCAAACTCTCTAAGCTTCCATTGTAAAATGGAAATGATGAAAGAGGGCTGTCTCCATTCTTTTGTGCTGCTATAACAAAATACCTAAGACTATAGGAATTTGTTTTCTCATAGTCTTAGGGGCTCAGAGTCCAAGGTCAAGATAAAGACATCAGCAGGTTTGGTAAAGGCTGTCTCTGCTGCCTTCCTCAGAGAAGTGAGTGCTGTGACCTCACATGGTGGAAAGGATGGAGTGGCACAAGGAACAGAATGTTGAGGCCTCTTTCATATGAGCCTTAGTCCCATTCATAACAGAGGGGTCCTCATGATCTCATCATCTTCCATCTTAAATTTACTGAATTAGAGATTAAGTTTCAATATGGAATTTATAAGAAGCACATTCATTCAAGGAATAGCAAGTCCTTCCCTAATAGCTTTTGTGAGCATAAATAACAGATGTCAAATCCCTAGCATGATAATGCTCAATAAATGTTGACTGTTATTATGCACAGTAAACTACATATATTTCCCATGTAATCATCTGTAGCCAGAATCTAAATAATTCTTTTATTTGTTTTATACAGCTCTGATTTACAGATTCATATTAGGTATTTTTAGAGGTAACTATTAGGTTCACAGCCTGCAGCAGTACCACTGTGGCCTCCAATCCCATAAAATATCGGAAGCTAAGCAGGGTTGGGCCTGGTCAGTACTTGGATGGGACACCACCTGGAACATCAGGTGCTGTAGGCTTGGGAGACAGACCCAGCAACCCACTCCCAATAAATAATCAGCCATTGAAAACCCTATGAGTAGCAGAGAAACAGTAACAACACTGTTTTACCTCTTGTACATAGGGTCATTATGAGTTGACACCAACTCAATGGCACCTAACAATAACAACAACAATATATTATCCTTTTTTTAAAAATTGTTTATATAAACAAAATCTAGGTACACAGAAACCTCCTACTCCTATAGAAATCAAAATATCCACAATACTGTCTTACATAGGTAATCATTGTTAGCACGTGAGTATATATTGACCTTCTTTACATCAACTAATTACCCAAATGTTTTATCTAGAAAAAACTGCTTTATAATAACTAAATTCTTGGTGGATAGGGAAATTAAAGATCTTTCTAGGACTTAGTTGGAATAAATTTTATAAGGGTACTATCTATCACAAATAGAAACTTTAAGAAATATGATTTGTAAAATGTCATACAAAAATATGAATTTCAATTGCTTTAGTTGCTGTAAAGAAGTGTGGGAAAAATAGCTAACATAATATATATGGCATTTCAAATAAAGCTTCACCATCACGAATCCCTTTTAGTCTGTCATGTGAATTAGCATTATTTCCATGTCTAAAAGAGGTCTAGTAGATGTCATGAAATCTGTCTTTCATAATTTTGACTTACAATTTTGATCAAAAACTTTACAAAGACGTAAAAAAGGAACACACTAGGTATTTGTAAACATACTATTTTGGTGAGACGGTAAGATCTGCTTGTTCATTTAGTCAACCTTCCTACATACGAGCTTACATTACCTCATCACATTTTATATCAATAATTATGAACTTTTCCTTGATTCAGATGAAAAAGCAAAAGCCTGAACTTCAGAAAAGTTAAATGGCTTACCTAAAGTCACAGAGGCCTTGGGTTCAACCTCCTAGTACTGAAAAATAAATAGATAAGTAAATTAAATAAAATAAAAATAGTCTCACTTACCCAAAAGTCAATATCCTTGGTCAGAGTTCTGCAAATGCTCCTGGTTTCCCCCACCCCCTTTTTTGCCATTCTTGTAGCCTGGTGTTAATTATGCGTACCTTTCACTCAAGTGCAAGTTATTTTGAATGCAAGCAGTATCTTGGTTTTTGTTCTTTTGGAAAAGTTTGATGCCATTCTTCTATTTCTCACCCACTGTGAGCTTTCTTCCATTTCTGCATTATATTTGCTGACCTTGCCTGGAGGAGAGGCCCAGCTCATCATACCAGTAGGCCTGGAACAGAATGCAAGTGAGACCAAAGATTAAATGTTAGGAACCTTTCCAGAGGAATGTCCTGAGTTTCAGCAAGTAGATGAGTACAAAATATATCATCAGAACGGGTTATAACAGAGCTAGTGTATAGCATGAAGGCAAAGTTTGAAACTGTAACTTTTAACAAACTAGGAATCAAAGCAGATAGAAATAGGAAATTATCTGGATCATCATCAGGTATTAGTCCAATAACTCTCACTAAAGTTAAACATTATGTCAAGCAATTGTTTCTTTGGATGTATTGGTATCATTTAAAATGACCAAAAGATAATACATTGATGTTAAATGAATGTTTTAGCAGGGTATCAATGGGAAATGATGCACAATCAGATCTTCAAATCCTCACACTTTAGTCATATAACATCAAGTGACCTGCTGATTTTTTTCTCTCCTTTTAAATGATGAAGCTTTTGCCTTCTCCAGCACCCTTCCAACATTATATTCCTTTGCTCCTGTGATGTCCATCTCCAAACAACTATTGTACTTTTTATTCATGATATTGAATCAAAACCATGACCTTTTCTTGGACACTCTGCTGATCTTCCATTCACCCATGACCTTCTCGCCTGGTTTTTCCTCATCTCCGTCTTTCCTATTGACCTCACTTCCTTTTCATCTACCTGAATCTAGCAGGAACACAGGGGACAATGGAAAATTGGAAAGCCTTTCAGTTTGGTCATATTTTCTCGATAATCTAGTCCTCGTAGACATTTCTTCCAGCAAAATATTACAACAAATAATATTTTAACATATAATTCTTTTTTGTAAGTATTTTCTACCAGTTTTGAACACTGATAAAAAATAAAATAGAAAACTCTGTTTTATATAAAATCAGTTTTTAAATCATTTGATATTTATTTATTCTACAGTGCTGGAGACTGAACACAGAGCCTTGCACATGCTAGGCAATTGCTTCACCACTGATCTGCACCCCTACCTTCCCTTTAATTATTTTACTTTGATCAAGATCTCACTAAATTTTGCAGGCTGCTTCTGGTCTTGAACTCTCGATCCTCTTGCCTCAGCCTCCGAGTACCCAGGATTACGGGTGTGCATCACCACACCCAACTTTGAACCATTTGATTTTTTCATTTAAAGGATTGTAACTCCTAAAAATATTATTTTCCTGTGCACCAAAATTTCCATTGTCATAAGCCAAGTAGCACTACTAAAACTGGCTGGGATCAGAGCAGTGTCCTAATCAATTGTTCCATTTCCTTTTTCACAATTCAATTCAAAAACTCCCCCTCCGTATCAATGCCAAAGCTGTCTTTACAAAATATAATGTAATTACCTCAAGCTTCTTTTTGTAAAACACCCACAATTCCATTCTTCCTCTTACAGTAAGTGCAGCCTTCGTAGGGTGACATTGTAGCCTCTATCATCAGATCCACGACTCCTCTCACATACTTCCTCCTGACCATGCTAACTGTTTTCATGAGTGTCCAAACCTGGGCTGTTCTGTGCTTTTGATTATCTCTTCATCTCCAGGTGGTGTCTCTGCCTAAAATGTTTTTCCCACTCTTTTCTATATAGCAACAGTTTCTCCAACTTTCATAATTCACCCCAAGCTTCATCACCTCCAAGGAGTCTGTTTCCCTACAGATAATTTAATATCATTATCTTTATTTTCTTATTTTGATATTTGTAGCATATTTCCCTTATGGCACTAATTACATTATATTGTAATATTTCACTTCCATGGCAGTTTGTCTTAGAATATAAACTTCTTCAGGGGAGGATATATGTCAGAATTACCTTTGAATATAGTATTGGTTATTGCACTACTACATGAAATAAAAATTTTCAGAATGAAGTTTTTTTTTGTTAGATGCTAGCAAGTTGGATCCAACTCATAATGATTCTATGTACAACAGACAAAACACAACTCGACACTGTGCCATGCCCAGTACTATGTCAGTGATTCTCTGCTATTCATGGTGGTACAGTTGCAGGCTAGAATGAAGTTAGAACAGGGGGGAAATTATTTCATTTAAAAAAAAGGATATGGAAATTAAGTGAGGAATTTTTACAATGCGCAACCAATCAACAATGAGACATTTACCATGAAGCTAGTGTCCCCTTCTCCAATAGTTTCCAAGAGTGTTGAGAATTTGTGGGAGTTTTCAGGTATTCTAGAGGATAAGAACAGCATAGTGCAATTGGCAAGCTCTTTGATGTGACCATTTATGATAGATTCACAAGAGAGCAGAAACTCCAAGGTGACAACAATTTGTTATAACTTCCTTTCTTATTTTAAGTAGATGTTCACTTTCAAAACTAATTTACACTCATAAATTTACGTCTTTTTTCTTAAGGGGAATTGTCCAATTTACTAAGCATCAGTCTCCTCAGAAAGTCCCTTCACTATAGCCAGTCACACAGGAAAATATAAGAAAACCGGAATAAGACAAGACAAATGGAAATTTCAGGCATCTGCCTAAAACTTCCCTTCTTATAAAAATGACAGGATGATCTCAATAGAATAAAATTTTTTAGATAGGATAAGTTATAGGATGAGACAATTCAGTTCATAACACAGAAATGTTTTGATTTATTTTCAGGTAATGTCTTTGTCTGGTACCAACTTGTTCCCTTCTTCTTCAGTTTAACTTCATCTTAAATACCAGTCTTCCAAATAAACTAGTGAACTCCCCTAAGGAAAGGACCAGTGCCACTTCCTTTTGTATTCAAAAATGGTATTCAAAATATTTAACAACAAGTATGATAATACAAATGTACATGTAAATCATCTACTCTTAAAATCATATATTCTTTCATTCTCTAAATAAGCTATATTACCAAATGCTGTCATAATGATATGTTGCAGTGCTGATTTTTTGTTAAATTATGCCAATAATTTCCAAAGCATTTTTTTTTTAGTTTTAGAAATTGTTTATAACAGATTTGTTTGAAGTGGTTGACAGAGACATGTTTTGGCACAGGATAAAATATGAAAATTTCCAACACTTCTTCATTAAATTGATAGACTTTAGGTGATTTCTAGCTTCAATTTTTCTTACCATCAACAATATTAATCAAGACTTCATAGCTTCTTTTTAATGTGGAAAATAGAAATTGTGTTAAAATTTTTACAGCTTTTATAGTAATATCAAATATTTTTACATATCCAATGTAAGTTTTATGGAAGGTATTTTTCAGGTATTGTTACAATAGTCTTCCAAGACTAAAGATCTCCAATTTCAATGTCTTACAAAAGTAGGCATTGCCCTTTTGCTTCTGAATCTCCAAGTCCAAGGTGTTGTAGTTGATCTATGGTGGACTCCTATGGGCATCTCTGTTTCAGGTTACACATTATCTGGCCTTGGCTCCAAACTGAGGGCTAGGCTCAGATCTGCTGTATATGTTCCATATTAGACTAGAACCTATAGTTACCCAGGGACTCTTCTTATTACAGTGCCAAAACCACACAAAAGTAGTAGATGAAAATGCCTGATATCCTTCTCAGGTATCCACCCTGGCATCCAATCTCATCAGATCTCCAAAGCCAAACGAGGTTGGGCCTGGTTAGTACTCGGATGGGAGACAGCCCGGGAATATTGGGTGCTGTAGGCTTGGGAAAAGGACCCAACAACCCACTCCTGAAACAATCAGCCATCAGAGGCCCTATGAATAGCAAAGACGCAATGACAATAGTGCTGGGGCATGACACCATGGAGTAGTGTTGCCTCTGTTGTATATAAAGTCACTGTGAGTTGTACCTGACTCCATGGCACCTAACAACAACAACACTGGAGCTGTAGCATTGCAACTGCCACTTCTACAGTTCATTAACCACTGCAACTCACCTGGTCAAGTCTCCCATTAACAGAGAGATATACACTGCATTCTTTTTACTGGAAACTACCAAAAATTCACATGTCAAAAAGTGAAGTTATTTAATTCTATAATAAGGAAGAAAGAAGACTTGAAGATAATATAATGTACTACATCAATCAAGCCTCAAAATGGTTCATTGGAATGCCAAATTTTATTAAGGCAAATCAATTTTGTTGGGCCAGAGGAGAGAAAGTATAATGTTCTTGTCAGGAATGTGAATTTTGTTGCTTAATTTCTTGGAGTTAAATTCTTTTTCTTCCACTTAAACTTTAAGTAATAGCTCAGTTCCTCAGTTTCTCATCTGTAATACAGTGATAACGGAAATAAATCTAGTACCTAAATTAGTTAAAATTCTCAACAGATTCATCCGCAAATTGTTGTTACTATTGTTAAGTGCCCGCGAGTTGAGACCAACTCACAGCAATCGTCATAGGGTTTTCAATAGCTGATTACTTCAGGATTGTTTGGGAAGTGAATTGCCACATGCTTCTCCCATTTTGTTGTGCTGGGGATCAAACCCAGGGCCTCAGAGAGCACACAGCAAGCAATCTACCAACTGAGCTAGACCCCAGACCTTTCCTCAAATTCAGTGCTTTATAATATGCATTACTTCTCTTTTTTTATTATAAAAATGAATCTTAACAAAATGGTCAGTGAGCATTAGATTCATTTTAATGACATCTTACCATTGGATGGAGATAAATTTCAATAAGATAGAGGAAAGCAGAACCCACACCCTAGAAATACCAGGTCCCCAATCATGTATCAAGACCTCATCTCTCTCCACCAGTCTTGTCACAGAAGTGTTAGTCATGCCTGTGTAGCTAAGAGCACCCTACCAGAGCCTGGGGTATTCTCATTATCAGCTTCAATGAAAACCCTATGAGGGTCACTGTGAGCCAGACTAGACTGGATGGCACCTAACAACAATAACAACCACCTTTCCCTAGGTTTGTCTTTTGGAACCCAGATTCCAAGAGCTGCCAAAGCTACAGTCTCCACATGTGGCCACATAAATGCAACTCAGAGAGAGGCAATAAAAAGGAAGAAATCCTAACCAATGGGCAACAGTCAAAATCAGGATCCACATGATCAAGGCACAGTAAACCCTTTAGATGCCAACACTGCTAATACAGTCAGGGTCTAGGTAGCTGTGGCCAGGAGGTTGTGCATAGGAGTTGCAGCAGGATGGGAGGAAGGCTGGTAATACTATCCCAGCAATCCTCTTGGGCAAGCACCCACATAGTCTTGTAAGTGGGGTTATTAACTAATAAAAGTGGTTGGATGGCAAGATTTGGGAAAGCATTTACTGGTTTCTACATGGATAAAGTGTAGTTCCAGAAGTGAGGTAGGATCACAAGAGATACCACAGCATATATAAAAATTTATTACTTGATCAATGTAAATGTGGACCCAAAAAGAGCCCTGGAAGGTAAGAAAATAGTATATAAACATATTACCATTTTAGTAAATAATATAGGAACACTGGACCATACTGGTGGCATTTCAGCCTGATTTAAATCCCCCATATGTTGAGTAATGCTAAGTACAACAGAAGGTATTTGATGACTGCCTATTGAATTATGGTTAGTCTGGAAGATTGTAATAAAAATTCCACAAACCAAAAATATATTTTTTATTGTTAAAGTGGAAACAATTGTACCTGCCTTATACACATAATGGTTTTTGTAAGTAAGAACTGTAAGCTAATGAAAACTAAAGAGAGCCATAAAAAATAAAGTTTAGTTCAGCCAGAAAGACAAGTACTAAAGCATGTGGCCTATCATGAAGTCATTCAGATGACAAGAGTTACTTTCTCTCAGGGAAGGAATGAACCTGGTGACCTTATTTAATCTTCTTGTCAACCAGATCTCTACATAAATAGACAAATGTATTTTGTACAATCCCCACATGTCTGTCAGCTTGTCATGCCGTGAGGGTTTGCATGTTGCTATGCCACCTGTACTTCAGATACCAGCAGGGTCACCCATGGTGTACAAATTTCAGCTGAGCTTCCACACTAAGAGAGACTAGGGAGAAAGACCTGGCAGCCCACTCATAAAACAATTAGCCATTGAAAACCCTATGAATAGCAGAAAAGCACTGTCAAATATGATATTGTTGATAGGTATCATCAAGTAAGGTCTGACTATTGTGCTCTTATGTACAACAGAATGAAACATTTCCCAATTCTGTACCAGGCACATGATTTTTTTAAGTTTAAGCCCACTGCTGTATCTACTGTGTCAATATATCTCATTGAGAGTCTTCTTTGTTTTCACTGACAGTCAAATGTACTACCAGAAAATGCAACCCCCTCTCCCTAGGCTAGAAAACATTTAAGAAATGACTGGGGAAAGATTGCCTCCTGAAAGTAGAGTCAACCTTAGTGACAGGAGTGGAGTAAATCCCCTGGAACCTTCTTTTGTTGATATGGTACCACCTAAAGTAAGAAGAAACACAGTGGCTGCAACAATGGAGTCAAACAGTAAAAGATCATGTGCATGGCACAGTGTTCGGTAGTATTTTGTTCTGTTGTACAGAGGGTCGCTAGGAGGTGGATCCAACTTGATGGAAGCTAACAACAATGATGCTTTCTAGAAGTAATGATCCTTTTATACAGAAACATTTTGCTACTAGCAGAGTGTTGCTGGTCGAGGATTATTTTTAATAAATAAACCCAAGATTTCTGATCTATGAGGCTTGGCTTTCTAGGGAATGTCAGCCATGCTGCACAACCCTCTGGGGTATAAAATGGAAATGTTCATAATTTAAATGCCCCTCCTGCTAGGTGAGATATTAACTCACAATGTCTCACTTGGATCTTTATTACTCTGTGCCAAAGACACATGTCTGATGTGAGAAGAAAGGACCTGAGCAACTGCCCTCAATGTCCCTGAGCCCTCTTTTCTTCCTCTGAGAGGCTTTGTCATCTGTTTCCTTGAAATCATTAGTTAAGCATTACACTGGATAAGATATGTGATTAACTATGATCTTGTTTCTTAGTCCTACCCTAGAATCATGTCCTATCTGAAAAGAGTATTTCTCTTTTATCCCTTGACTCATGGAGACATAAAGGATAGAAAAATGATTAAAGTGGAAACTAACCTCTGTTGGTTCCTCTGTGCCTACTGAGTAGGAATTTTGAAAAAGTGTTTCAAAATGACCAAAGTCCATTAATAAACCCTTAGATATGCAAATATGAAGTTACAAAAAAGAACAGGGCAGAGACAACAGTATCTTTGCATGAAAAAGTGAAAAATTCAGTTTGGTGGAAGGGCAGTTTCCTGGAAAGGGAGGAGAATAGGCTGGCTAGTATACAGTCTTTGGCATGCTAAATGCACTGTGATATTTGGATCTTAAATGTCTCTGAAAGGTCCAAGATATCTCAAAGATAAAAGTCTTTATCCCCAGTTTGGCACTATTCAGAGGTGGTGGAAACACTAGGAGGTGGGGCCTAGTATGAAGTCCTTAGGTCACTGAGAGTGTGACCTCAAAGGGGAAAATGGGAATAGTATCTTTTTCTTCCTCCCTTTTGCATTCTGGCCATAAAATGAGAGGATTTGCTCTGCCACATACTCTGGCTAGGATGCATTGCCTTGCCACATGCCCCAAAACAGTGAGGCAAATCGATCAGGGACTTCAATATTCAAAATTACAAGCCAAAATCAACCTTTATCTCTTTTTAAATTTATTGTCTCAAGTATTTTATCACAGTAATTGGAAGATAAAACACCTTCATTAGAGTCCAAACTCCACAGTGAATTTTTCATGAGTAATTTCAATTATAAGTAACAATAAGAAGAAGAAGAATTCTATTTTCATCTGCATGAAGTAGTGCCCAGGAAAATAACAGAATGATTCATCATCAGTGGCATTAGGAGTTTGGAGATAAAATGTATAGAAATGAAGGGAATAATATGGAAAGACACACACAGAAAGAGAGAGAGAGAGTGAGAGAGAGAGAGAGAGAGACAGAGAGATCTACAGTAGTTCCCCAGAAATTCCATAGAGATTGTCAAAAGTTGAGGAACTAAACAGCCTGTATGACGAGCTTCTAGTGCACAAGTATAGAGAATTTCAGTTGATAGTTATGGCACCTTCCCGATGGTCACCTCACATTTAATGTCGTATTCTATATTTTCAAACTCCAAAGGTTCTGTACAATGCTTTAGATTATATAACTTTAAATAAAACACATTTGAGTCACCCACCAGTAAGATGAAGAAGTAAAGTATAGAACACTTCATATCTTTATTTATATAATTACATCAAGTTATAAACTTCCTTAGAAGACTACCACTCTGGTCATATAACTGAAATTTTCCTTTCCTCATGTATTATATCTAATTTTTGAATCTACTCATCTTATCTTAAATATATTCTAATTCTCAAAAGTTAACTCTAAAATTAATGAAATTCCCATTCCTCCTAGCCCACTCATCTATTACTTCAACAAAATACCACCAAGACTTAGTGACTTAGATTAACTATTTTTCAATATCATTTATAATTCAGGGAGGGAGAGGGCAGAACTGATACAGGCCCTTGCTGGGCAATTGACTGCTCTACATGATGTGAACTAAGGCCACCTGGTAGAAGTGAGCTGATAGTTGGGCTGCTCTGCTGGGTCCAAGATTTCTTCGCTCACATACTTGAAATCTTGGCAGGTCTGGGTTCAACAGGACTCTCTGTTTTGCTATGTGTTGTCAGGCCCTCTCCACCACATAGTCACTTCAGGGGCAGAGTTGGACTTACCCTGCCACTTAGGTCCAGGGATCCAATAGACAGGGTGTGGAAGACACTAGTCTCTCATGAGTGTGGCCCAGAGACTGGCACAGAATCACTTCTGCTATGTTCCCCTGAGAAGACACTCACAGAGCCCACCAATATTCACATAGCAGGGACTAGAGTGCTCCTCACAAGAGGTTGACTATCAGAAAATTTGCAGCCATATGTAATCCACTATACAATTCAACCTAAAGTTGTAATATTCCAGCCCATTTCATTCATAATTATTAGCTTTACACTTATAATATTTTAGTAAATTTTATCATTCTCTCCTACACTAACTGATCAAAAGAGGACCATCTATTAAAAACAAACTGGTTGTTTTTTATCTCTTTGACTAATCCACCTAACTCAGGCTATGCCTGATCTTTTAAAAATTGTTCTTTTCTTTAAAAAGAAACACCCAAACATTCATGTCAGATGAAAGTTGACACCACTAAAACTCTTTGTTTGGATTTGGAGTTGCATCAGGAGAAATAAGACACATTTTCTTTTGTCAGATAAAAGTTGCAGAATATGAATTATGTTGATTCATAATAGACATGTCATTTCTAACCTTCCAGCCTTTGCAGTCTGCAAAACAAATTCCAGTAGTCATAAACATCCTCTTAACTATACATATGCTCCACCTTAACCTTGTATTCCTTCCAGGTAATTCTCCATGCTGATTTGTTCTGGGCTGACATCTCCTTTGTGTGCTGGGATTTAACTTAACCTTTTATACTTTTATAGCAGATGCTGCATTTACTGTAGTGAGAAATTTG
The DNA here is from genome assembly GCA_007922755.1 of Pedetes capensis. NCBI lineage: Eukaryota > Metazoa > Chordata > Mammalia > Rodentia > Pedetidae > Pedetes > Pedetes capensis. The sequence goes on along the minus strand of VMDO01011055.1, from coordinate 43,658 downwards.
GTTAATTGCTTCTCTGATGGAGAGACTATCTTCAGTTACAAGGGATTTTAAAAGATTCAGGAAATCAACAACAGGTAAATGAGGAGAAGATCAGAGATTTTCCTGCCAGAAAAAAAGCTATAAATGCTGAAAGCGTGATATGATCCTCATGCTCACGCATGTTTCTAAAATGGGATTTGTCACTGCAAATGCAAAGTAGCTCCAATTTGATATTAGTGACTTTGTCTGTTTTATATGCTGAAACCCTAAAGCAGCAGAACTGACTGCCAAGTATTGATGTAAGAGTATTGACAAAACAGAAGGCTTCACCGTGAGACATCCCCTCATAAGGCTCCACGCCGTGACTCTGTAATTACAGCTTCAGTCTCTGCGTATCACGTCTCTGGTCCACTGGCCTGTTGGACCTGATTTTCGCTCCCACCCCCTCCCAACAATTAAAAAAAAAGAGCCAATTAACTAATCTAGGTAGAAATAAATTACCTGAAACAAAGAATCTTTGTGAGATGAGGTTGGAGGAAAGAGCCATCAACAAATGAGCACTTAAGGTCTTACAAACATTCAGGAATAACAAACACCGTTTTAATCAATCTCATTTCAGTCGTGCGTACAGCTCTGCTTTGACAGCTTAGAAAAGAACAGATTGGAGGTGGAATCTCCTCTCAATAAGGCAGTGGATAAAATTAAGCTGTGTTCTTCAGTGAATGGTGAGTTATTTCAAACCAGATGATATGCTGATCATCAAAATTGATTCATAGTCATTGTAACCTGCTGAAGAGGCTTAAATAAATACTGAGGTTTTGTTTTATTTGTATGATTTATCTGCAGGCTTTATAGAAGCCCTGTTGGTGATAGAGAGATGCACCCTCCCCCTGAGAGCTCAATTAGACAAGCATTTGGGATATAAGCAGGAAGTATTAGCACTACTAATATCATTTATTCTAATTCATATTTTTTAAGTTTTCTGAATGTTTCATTATGCACATAAAATTTTATATTTTAGAGGATCATACACATACATACTTTATAAAGAATAGATTATAAATACACGTATCATGGTAGTGTCTATTTAATTTTTTTAGCCTATGGTGATGTATGATAGAAACATTTGGTGAACATGAACTTCAAAGAGTGGAGTTCTCATAGGATAGGCATAGTTTTCATATTTTGACAAGGCTGTAACAGAAATAGAAGAGAAAGAATATGATCTTTGCAATCAGCCAGTCTACAGTAAAAATTCCATTTCCAACTTTTAAAACGTAATATGATCTCAAGCAAGTTACAACATATCTTTAAAAAATGAGATAACAAATCTAAGGGAGATAAGGCTGTCAGGATAAAACAAAGTCAATGATGTAACTTACTACATGGCTTAATGCACATAAGAAGTCCAGAAATATTAGCTCAGTTTTCTTCTTAAGTTTCCTAATTACTCTGACAATGTCCTTTGGCCACTTGTTTGTTATTCTGTAATTATGCTACATTCTGCTGTTTTCCTTTCCTCTCTACTAGATCTAAAAATCTTACAGGTTTATTATTGTTGTTGTTAGCTGTTTCTTGTGGAATTTATCCTTTGGTCAAAATGCAATAGATCACTTTATTACAAAGAAAAGTTATAATATATACAAAGCAACTAATATTGGATGAGGTAAAAAAGTGACATTTTTTCCCTCTGGACCATCATTTCTTTGTTAACTATCCGTGTCCACTCACATCCCTTCTTACCACTTAAGTGATGTGATTCACTCCATCTCAAAAGTACATTGCGATATTAGGCTTGCTTCTTCTCTTCACTCTTTCCTCCTACTCCCCTCTGGAAGAAAACCCTGGGTTCAATCATCACCTTGTAACAGGATTCAGATTGGCTTAGGCTCCGAAGACCTCCCCCACCCTTGAGGTGATCCCATCTCAAGTCTTACCTAGAAGACTTTGTCTCTTTCCATTAAAACAAACACATAAAATGCCATAGCATTTTCTTTTCCTCTCATTTAACTTTCTTTGTCCCTATTCTTTCAGTCTTCCACTTATCTCCTCACCCAGATAACTCTCTCCCCAACATACACACAAGCCAGCAGCAGGAGAAAGCACCAAGACACCATTTTAAACTAGAGCCCCGAAGATCTAAGTGTGAATCACGATATAAAGCTATTTTCTTTTCTGCACACCGCTGACTTATCATCTCACTATTATTGCTAGAAAAACAAACATGTGGTCTGTATAGGAAGATATATAACAAGTATTGACCCTTAAGAGAAAGTGAGACACAGGCTGATGAAGAAAAATAAGAGTTTCTGGGGTTGATCAGAGTTGAAACACAGACTCAGAAAGGCTGGGCATGTGTTCCAGGGGCTTACAGATTCCAAACAATTCTAAAGGCAAAAACCACAGGTGAGGAGGGAGACTGGTTCAGGTGTTTGTCAAGAATTTGGGTTGGTTCAATAAGGATAGCAAGCCGTCTTTTTCTAAAGGGATTGGGTAATTTCAAGAATATCCATAAAGGGCTTCACAGAAAGAGAGGCATGGAGGGGATGAGCACAAAGAAATTCTCAGGGAAGGAAGGGAGTTAGGAATGAGATGACTCTGGTGGCTGCCTATGGGCTTAGAATATTCAACTCAGGTGAGAACTATAATTTGTAGCATGTAAACTACAGAATATAGCAAGTTTAGGTCCAGTGGGATTTCAATAGGTGCTGGGAAAATGTACAGCTTGCCCAGGATCCAAAGTTTATTTTGAGGTAGGTGTTTCTGAAGCCTCGTCTCTCATATTCCCTCCACTTGGAATTTGGGGGCACTTCAATCTGCCTTTATCTATCTGATTTTAATGATTCCACAGAAGTAAGGAAGCGTGATCAATGGCAAACTCTACCATGTACTTTATCAAGTGATAATTAGAAACCAAGTGGAGACTATAAGAGAGGAAACAGATCAAGACATGCTGCAATAGAGCCAGAAAGGATGGAGGCCTAGGAAAAGAACATCTTGCAGTCTTATCCAGCTGGGAAATTTGGTCAGCCACAAAGGCAAGGAAACAAAACTAACTGATTCCCAAATGGTACATGTAATAATATCATACAGACAAAGCCGTAATTAGCTAATTTATTATTCTAATAACATATTTCTCTCCTTGGAGATAGCCAAGTAATTGATTCAATTTAATAGTTTCTATTGTCAATGTCTCTTCTTCTGTGTCTTTATGTAAGGGCATATTAAATAGTAGAGCTGAAATAATTATCCAAATAATTAATGGATAAAATCTTCATTGATGTGAACTAAATTAGGATAAGCTGAATTATCCAATTTTAACCATAAATATTGATCAGATTCACTCAAACCTGCTAATATTTTGTCCTTGGTAGTTATGCAGCTAAATACAAGACTGCTTATTCTTCTTAAGTATCTAATCTATTACAGGTAAGCACAGTCCAGAGCTTGAAGTGACAGGCAGCAATGAGCTATATAGATTTCAAATAGGATGGAAGTAAGGGGAAAAATTCCTATATAGTTTTCCTTCTATGACTTAGGTTTTTCTGCCTCATACCTGTATGTAGCTGTCTCAGTTATACCACTAATAAAAGACCACAATATGTTCAATTCTAATGACATCTATTTGGAGATATTCGAGCAACATAAATCTACTTTTGTTTTATACCTTGATAATTAAGAATGCAGGCTCTGGAGATAGACAAGGCCTATGTTAGCTCTGGGACAAAGTCAAGACACCAACTGGGCATGGTGACACACACCTGTTATCCCATTGACTCAGGAGGCAGAGGCAGGAGGATCATGAGTTTGAGGCCAGAGGCAACCTGCAGAACTTAGGGAAACTTTGACTCAAAGTAAAAAAAAAAAAATGAGCTGGAGATGCAGCCTAGGGGTAGAGTACTTGCAAAGGATGTGCAAGGACCTGGGTTCCATCCCCCAATACCACAAAAATAATGCAAGCTATTTAATTTTTCTGTGACATTCTTATGTTAAATGAATTAATATTGAAACATTTAGAAGACTGTCATCAATGTTCAGAAAATTGCTATTCTTTTTATACCATCTTATAATAAATGTGGCACCATTTATAGGAGAATTATTTAGAAGTCCAGAAAAGTGACCATATTCCTGGATTGGGGCACTCTATATCTGTGGATGAGTGAAAATAAATATAATGCTACCAGAACATAAAGTGGAGAGAATCAGTGATGAGTAGGGTGCTGACAATTTCCGGAATGTCCTCAGAACTCATTAAGGAGAATAAAAAAATAATATTTTAAAATCAGGTTAACATTCTTATAAGTCATCTCTCAGTAAAAAGGTTTTAAATGGAGTAGGACTATGATACTTCTCTACCTACCTCACAAAATCTAACATGCCTCAGAGACATCATTATGATAAATAGACTATAGGTAGACCAAGATAAATTATGAAGTTATTAATTATACTCTTCTCCTAACAGAAAGTTTTTATAATGCACACAATGTAGAAGAACCCAACCAAAATAATCTGTCACTTAAACTTACACATGTTCCAGTGAGAAGAGTTCCTAGAGTAATAGGTAAAGATATTCTAGACATTGACCATTATGTCCCTACTTATGATTAAGATCCTTCAACTGTCATCACTCTAATCATATATATATATATATATATATATATATATATATATATATATATATATATGGAGAAAACTACTTTGTTTCTGTTATTGTTAGGTGCTGTCCATTCAAGTCCAACTCGTAGCCATCCTATGGATAACAGAATGAAACACTACCGAACGCTGTGCCATCCCTGACACTATGTCAGTGCTTCTCTGCTACTTATAGGGTTTTTGATGGTGATTCTTTCAAGAATGGGAAGATGGGTCTGTCACCAGAGGCACACAGAGAGGTACAGCTCAGCAGGACCACCTAGACTGAGGAGTTCCTCTGGTTTGGACCTCCACTCAGGTTAAGCTGGGTCCTTGGCTTCGTCACAGAAAAGAATTTCAAGAGATTCCAGAGAAAGTGAATCAAAGTTATAGAGTTTATTAAATCCACACATTAGAATTCACATGGGCACTCGGGGGGGGGGGGGCATCCAGGACACAGACGAGATCTTACTAAGGGAGCCAAGTGTCAGAAGCCAAAAAGAGGCTGGTGTGCCTGTTTCCTCCAGTTTTATTTAACCTAGCGCATACCAAAGTCAGTCTTGGACTTATAGCTCTGATGCCTAGTGTGATGTGAGCTTAAAAAGGCCCTTGTGATAGTCTGGGGATGTGCCAATAAGATCAAAAGAAGAAATTCCATGTTTGGATTTTTCCATTGGAAGAAATTCTCTTTAGTAAAATGAGATTATATATTGTATAGGTTTAAGAAAAGAGTCAGGAGGGAGTTCCCTCAAAGAAGCCCAGAATTAGAGAGGGTAGAGCAAAACTCAAAGGTTACATACATTTTGATCTCAAGCATGGCTTATTGCTATTTTAATATTTTCATTATTTAAAACGTCTCTCAAAAATAACATCTCTATGTAGGCAGTCCTCACATAAGGCTTCTTGGTAGTTGTGTAATAGTTTTCGATTCTCAGCTGGTGAGAATCAAATCAGATGGTGAGGTGAAACCTTTTTCCCTTTCAATGTCTCTCAAACTTCCGTCTTTCTATCCTGCCTCAAATACTTCTCTCAAGCCTAAAGCATCCAGTATTCTTAGGCAGTTTCCCATCCAAGGACTAACCAGGCCCGACTCTGCTTAGCTTTTATGATCTAATGAGTTTGCACCTCAGGGTGGTGTGGCTACGGGCAAGAAAACTACGTAGGATTGCTAAATAATCTTTTTAAAAATGTCAATCTAATCCTGACATTTTCCCTTTTAAATCATTTACTATATCGTTAGGTGAATGGTTTCAGAAGTGAAAATGATACATTCCTTGAAAATAGAAAAGAGAAAAAATTAAGCGAGATGGGTGGGAGAAAAGGGAAAGAGTGCAAACCCAAAACTGAGCCTAAAGCATTGCAACATTTGGAGCTGGACAAAGCAAGACCAGCAAAGGAGATAAAGGAGCAGGAACTGATGAGGTAAAAGAATAAGAATGTTCTGCCTTCAACACCCAAAGAAGGGAGAGTATTAAAGAGGGAAGAATGAGAATGTATGTCTACCTCTTTGAAAGTTTGTATAAGAGGAGACACATGGAAATGATTATGACATCATCAGGAGCAGAGTGAGAAGTACCCTGAAAAGATTTATAGGAGTTAAGCAAAGAATAAGAGATGAGGCATGTATTAGTTAGCTACTTGACACTGTGACAAAATTCCTGACAGAACAACTTAAGGGAAGAAGGATTCATTTTAGCTCAAAGTTTCCGAGGGTTTCATTCCATTGTGGTGGGGAAGGCATAGCTGAGGAGCTGGCAGCAGAGCCTGGTGAAGCAGGGCTCTTCCCACATCATAGCAGACAGGAACAGAGATCCCAACCAGAAGGGGGAACCGCCCCCAGTGACCTAGTTCTGCCAGGAGGGTCTCATCTCCCAAAGTTTCACAACCTCCCAAAACAGCACTATCCTCTGGGGACCAAGTGTTCAAAGATGAGTTTTGGGGACATTTTATCTTCAAGCCATAACAAAGCAGGTTGTAGAAATATCAGTAAGTTTGGTAGAGAAATGGAAAAGCAACTGAAAAGGTACATAGCTCAAACACAGGCATTTTAAAATCAGTTCTAAACTTTATGATGGTTAGTAATTTTTTGTTTTTGTTTGTTTGTTTTATTTTGTTTTGTTTTGTTGTTGCTGCTGCTGCTGCTATTCAATACCTAGTGCCTAGTAAGTGCCTGCCATACAGTATGGGCTCAAAGGATTTGGTGGATGAATGAATAATTAAATGTATAGTATAAACTAGTACTCAGGTGTGTAATGATCAGTAGGATCCAGTGTAGAGAATAATCTGTTTGGAGACAGCACACAGAGCAGCCTCACTACACAGCCTCAGCTGACTTCATGCTTGGAGCCTTCACCTTGATTGAGTACCAGGCCACTCCATAACTCCACAAGTCCAGAACCAGAGCACAGGATGTCCTAGTTGTCAATTCAGCTAGCTAACCTCTAATTACTTTCTACTTCACTTTGTTTCACACCCTGGGGGGAGCTTTTCCAGATCCCCATTCATTGAAATCTTCTCTTCACACTGCTATAATTGTTATTTTCACTTGGCTGTCTTTCTAACTAATCAATAAGCTCTGGGATGCAGGAGACTTTGTCCTATTTGATTTTTCATCCCAGTTTCTGGCAAAATTTCTGGTATAAATCAGACATCAATACACATTTGATGAATAAATAATAAAAGACATTTCTGCCAGAAATAAAATGTGCTTTTCAGACAGCACACATATCCTAGTCTTCTTGGTATTTCTCCTTTATTTCTCTTCACAGAGTAATTCACGACTGGATAATCATATTCTGGTTTCTTAGTTTCTTGTGGAATTCATGAGCATGATTCAAGATTTTTATAGGCTTTTAAGAGACCAAATTCCTCTTTGGATTATGCCCATGGAGGAGGTAGAACTCCAGTCCCAAGAGACAGAGGTCTGGCCCTTCACTGTGTACCAACTGACCTAATAATAATTTATGATGTCATCTCACAAAAGTTGAATAAAAAGATTTCCTCACTTTCTTATGAGTGACTTCAGCACTTAGAATTAAGTTTTTAAATTATATTTTTATTATATTTCTTATTGTCATCTAATCTCATCTTTAGCAATCATATAAAACCAAACAATGGAACAGACACTGTCACAATGTCCTACAATTTTTGTTTGACCATCTTTTTATTCAGTGTCTAGATTGAATTCGTCCAAACTGAATAACAATAAAAAGCCTTCAATGGTGAATTCTCATTTCTATCTCCTATTGTTGTAAACATCACCACTAAATGAATTGCGTGCAATTTCTTTTAACATTTATTCTTATATCCCATGGCTTCAAGAAGATATCCTGTTTGTGAAATATGAATTTTTGGTAGCTATAATCCTTAGGTTTTTCATTCTTATTAATATTCACCACAAAGTATGATGTCTTTAAATACCAGTAACCATCCCAGTTCATCCATTATTCATAAATCTCTTTTTAACATGTAATTCATAGGTACTGGTATTGCCCACTGACTCTGGAATTAAAGTGAGATAGAACAGTGGCAAGCTGCACTGACAAATAACTGTCAGTTTCTGCAATCTTACAAAAATCAGCTAGTTAGATGAAGTTCATAATATCTCCATGTCAGGCAGGAAAAGCTATTAGAGGCACCCTGTGGATTCAAATTCCACTTTATTTATTTTATTTACATTTTAACAATGTTCGACAAGGTACAGTTCTTAAGAAATACTGTATCATTTGCAAGATGGTTTGCTGAATCCTAAGAAGGAAGTAGTTCTAACTATGACAAATGCCATTTTCAAAAATGCTTTTTAAAAATATTTAAAGCTGCCAGTCAAAAATCATGGTTGTATTCCCGAAATGTGAGTACACTGTGAAGTGGATAAACAATGCATGAGTGAAATATTATGCCTTTTACTAATTTCATCAAAAATATTATAAAACCAACAGAGAGATGTCTTTTTAAAGGCTAAGATTTTTTTTTACAGAATTTTAACTCTAATAATGAATGAAGCTTTATTACAATATAGATAAAGACACTTCACTTTTTGAGGTATCTTAGGTATTTTAATCTGGTGCATTCCATATTTCACAGTGCAGTGTTAAATGATGGCTAACTATATTTCTGATATGCTGAAGCTGAAGAAATGCTTTTCCATTCTGATCTTATCACAAGAGTTTCTATAAGATCTGTTAATTGAATTATATTAATGGTAGGGATAAATGTGATATTTATATTATCTGAACATTTAGTCTTACATCTATTTATTTACTTTGATCTCCCATTTCTTTAAATACTTGACATATATCCTAAAGAAGCTCTAGAAGAATATCTAATGAAAACTCAGGATTTACACCCCAGGATGGAGGGTGACAAATCAAAGCTCTCTAGTTTCCCCATTGATTGTGTTCCAATCATCTATACCCACATCTATCAGGATTTGGAAAGGGAGGCCAAACTATTATGATTTTTAGCACCTAAGAAATTTATTTGACTTTAGGTAATTGTGGGAGATGCCCAGAATCATCCTTAAATAAGCCATGCTCACCTTGCCTGAACACCTTTGCCTGATGGTTCTCTGTCTCTGGAATTCATTATCCTCAGCAGCCCTTCCATGGCCATTGATGAATGTATGCAAGTCCCCTCTGAAATGTTATCTCCTCAGCACATTGCCAGACCACCTTATCTAGTGAGATGCCCTCCACAACTTACCACCTCCTTACCACACATTTTCATCACTTTTTATTCCCAGGTCTTATCATTTCCTGATATTTCATTTGAATTTTTTGTTTGTTTGTTTTTTGCGGTAATGGGGGTTGAACCCAGGGCCTTGCGCCTGCATGCTCTGCAAGTGTTGGACCACTGAGCTGTGCCCCTGGCCCATTTTATTTACTTTTTGAGACACAGTCTTGCTAAGTTATGCAGACTGCCTCTGGTCTTGAACTCGCTATCCTCCTGCCTCGGCCTCCCGAGCCGCTGGGATTACAGGCCTGTGCCACAGCACCTGGCACACTTAAATTTTAAAAGGCAAATTGTGCATTAACTACCTCACTCTCTGTGCTATTAGCTTGGTGGAAGCTGATATTTTGTAGGCTTTGTTCACTCCTGTTTTCCTGTAGCCTAGTACTTGGCACCTAAAGAGCACTAATAATATTTTTTGACAGAATGGATGACAAGAATGATAGTAATAGTGACAAGGTAACATCACAAAGCATGTTACAAGAGTTTATTAAATCAGTAGAAGACAGAAGACATAAAAGGAAACATTAATGATGACACAGAGAATTCTCAGAAAAAAGTGACAAAGTGAAGGTTTCCCCCCACCCCATGGGATATAAAATGACTTCATGGTCTGATCCATGCCTACCTCTTTTGTGAAACTGATCTCATATTCAGTACCCCAGTCAGAATATGATAATACCTATTCTTAAAAGTATCAAGTTGCTGTTCCTCATGCTGTTCCCTCTGCATGGAGGAGCAAAATTCACCAGTCACCATTATTCATATTATTGTGACATAATCAAGACTCTAGATTTTCCTCCCAGTTCCTGAACGGGGCTCTTAAATCCTCTGGAACTTCCTAGGTGATAAGGATAGTTTTGATACTAATGAAGTGACTCTTCATAGGATCCTAGAAAGCTTCTGAATAGGAGATAGTCTCCAGAAAGACTAAACAATAATTAAAAACTTGGAACTTTCAGCCCCAATCCCCATCCTCTGGGGAGGAGAAGAGAGCTGTAGACTGAGTTAATAATCTATCCTTTCTACATGGTGAAAGTGCCATAAAAATCCCTAAAACATGAAGCTGGAGAGCATTCAGGTTGGTGAACACGTGTACGTGCTGAAAGGCTGATACACCCAGGATCCATGGCGACAGAAGCTCTAGCTCTTGGGGCACTTCCAGACCTTGCCATATGTCCCTCTTTATCTGGCTGCTCATCTGCATCCTTTGTAATACCTTTTATAACAAACTAGTAGACCCTGAGTTTGGTGATCCATTCTAGTAAATGAACCTGAGAAATAGGTTGTCACAATCTCTGATTTATTAACAGGTGGTCAGAAAAACAGGCCTGAACTTGTTGCTGACATCTGAAATACAACGCAGGTCTGTGGGACTGAGACTTTAATCTGTGGGGTCCGTGCTAACTCCAGGTACATAGGGTCAGAATAGATTGCATTGTAGGACACCAATCAGGCATTGAAAAATTAGTTGGTGTCCCCAAACTCCTATATTTTTGGTGTTAGAATTGAATTGTTCTAGAAGTACTGAGTATTCAGAGTGAAAGTATAGAAGATAACAGTTCAATTTTTCCTATATGGTCATTAGCTGCCTATGTTCCAAATATTGTATTTACAGTGAATATCTCACAATGAATTTTACCTTAATCCATAGACAATCATGGTTAAGTTTTAAATCTGAGTTCCAGCATCACTTCCTATTTGAAGGAATTTTTATCATGCGGCCCTTCTTTTCTTTTCTTTAATTTATTCAAACTCTATCATAGTGTCTTTTCTATGCCCTATTGTGAACTTCCCCCACATGTCTGTCAGCTTGTCATGCTGTGAGGGATTGTGTGTTGCTATGATACTGAAACTATACCAATGAAATTTCAGATACCAGCAGAGTCAACTATGGTGGACAGGTTTCAGTTGAGCTTTAAGAACAAGACAGACTAGGGAGAAGGACTCAACAGCCCACTCTAAAAACAATTAGCCATTGAAAATCCTATGAATAGCAGAAAAGCACTGTCAAATAGAGTGCCTGAAAATAAGCCTCACAAGTTGGAAGGCATTCAAGAGAAAACTGGAGAAGAGTTACCTCCTCAAAGTAGAGTTGACCTTAATGATAGTAATGAAGTAAAGCCCCTGGGACCTCCTTTTGCTAATGTGGCATAACTCAAAAGGAGAAGAAACATAGTGGCTGCAACAATAGGTTCAAACAGAAAAAGATCATGTGCATGGCACAGTGTTGGGGTTTTGTTCTGCTGTATTTAGGATCACTATTTAGCTCAGTTGGTAGAGTGATTGCTCTGTATGATCTAAGGGCCTGGGTTCAATCCCCATCAATGCAAAAATGGGAGAAGGACATGGCAGCTCACTCCCAAAACAATTCTGAAACAACCACCATCAAAAACCCTATGAATAACAGATGTACTGATGTAGTGCTGAGCAAGTCAGTGTTGGGAGTGTTTTGTTGTGTTGTACATGGAGTTGCCGTGAGTCAGATTCAATTCCAAGTCATCTAACACACACACACACACACACACACACACACACACACACGCACATGCACACACGTTGGCTCCAATGTGACAGTACTTAATAACAACCAATGACATCCCGAACTTATTTGTATGTCTGCCTAGGCCAGTCAAGTAAGAATTTCTTAATAGCAAAGATGTCCCTTGTACATTGAATTAAGAGAACTGGGGGGAACAATATTGATCAGGTTGGTTTTGAGAAGAAAAACAGAGTTGTGGTAGAAATAACTCATTGTCAATTCAGCTTAGTGAATATATTCATTTATAGTGTACGTATTATGCAAAGTATGAGGGATATAATGATAAATAAGTCAAAGTTCCTGTTCTCAAGAAATAAAAACTGTTTTAAGAATGTGGTATCTGCAAAGTAAAATTATACTATAGTTATATGTAGGATATGAAGTTATATCCATGTTGTATAAAGTATTTAGAATTGTGTTTTATTAACATAGGGTTATGATATAAAATCAAGTCAAATCATAAATATATTTGCTAGGCATTTCCCAAATTAATCATAAGGTTTCTATTGGAATTTCAATAATTTGTTCTTTCCTTGCATTCTGCGACCTAGGTAACAATAGTTTATAGTCATATCACCCTGGTGTCTGATCCCCTCTAATCTTGGAAGCTAAGCAGGGTGGGGTGTGGTTTGTCCTTGGATGGGAGACCATCTGGGAATAACCAGTGTTGCAGGCTTGGGAAAAGGACCCAGCAGCTCACTCCCAAAACAACCAGCCATTGGAAACCCTATGAAAAGCAGAGAAGCACTGACAATAGTGCCAGACATGTCATAGTGTCAGGGAGTGTCTCATTTTGTTGTACATAGGGTCACTATGAGTCGGAACAGACTCAATGGCACCTAACAACAGGCAACAATAACACATAATCCACTGAGAACTGACCAACATGAAAGTAAGTGAAAATTGTATGACCTAAGAAACTGACCAGAAAAGGTTAAAAAAAAAAAAACTTACTAAACCAAAAACTCCATGGCCTTTAATGTATGCTCTGTCTTCCCATAAAAAATCCACAAAGGTTTTGAATAGTTCCACAAACTTCTCCTCTCTGCCTCTAAGAACCTGTGCTGTAATGCATATTTAAGTTAAATCAGATCATCAATACTGAAGTCCTTGAACATAATTGATAGAATAGCATTGAAGTAATGCTTATCCAGTACATAATTTCTGGTCCCTTAGAGGACAATGTTAGGATTGTAAGAACTCTCCAGTTTCGTGGGAAGACAATGAGGCAAAATGAGGTCACTGAGATTAGAAAGGGAAAAATAAATGTTGAAACTTGCCCTCAAAAAATGTGGCACAAAGGTAATGAGAACCTTACCCACAGTCTGAGGTGGTTGTTGTTAGGTGCCCTTGAGTCAGATCTGACTCATCGTGATCCTGTGTCAACAGAACAAAACATTCCCCAACACTGTGCCATGCCCGGGACTATGTCAGTGCTTCTCTGCTATTCAAAGGGTTTTCAGTAGCTGATTGCTTTGAGATTATTTAAGGAGTGGATTGCCACGTCCTTCTCCCACTTTTGTGGTGCTGGGACTCAAACCTAGGGCCTCGGGGAAAGCAGAGCAGCACTCTACCAACTGAGCTATAAACTCCAGCCCCCACAATCTGAGGTAGCATTTACCATACACACATGCATTCACATACATTAGATTTGTATGAAAATGCTATATGACTTATGAAGATGTTCTTAAAAGGCATATGAGCAAGTAAAGGTAGTCCATAAAGGGCTAGATGACCACGAACCCTCATAAAGTGACATTAACTTGATAGCTACTCTGTGTCCAAATGGTGTCTTATGTTTTGGTGAAATTAGGGCTCTCCAGTGCCATCAAAGCTGATATATGCCTGAAAATAATACTCATACATGACAGAGTATATTTAGGACACAGCTGACCTCCATTGCAGCCCAGCATTTAAGGCCTTCAGGCAAATTCTCATGAAGGTGCTTTTTGAAAAGAATCAAAATACAGTTAGTTATACAAGTCAGATGTTTAGCTGGATCATCCTGTGTGAGCTGTTACTTCTGACTCTACTACACAGTATACAAATGGAACAAATAACTCATTGATTAAGTTTTTTTTTAAATCTCGCCTCTTAAAAATTTATATTTGCATTTTTCACTTTTTAATGAATTCATTTGGTCAAAACTTATCCCCAATGTGAGAACTATTCTGCTTCTGGTCTAATCTAACCTGAGTGTCCCTGTTTCCAGGTGTTTGGAGGAAATGGCAGGGATAGAACTGACCATTGCATATGTATAACAAATATCTCGTATGTTCCATACTTTTACATCAGGTCATTTTCAGATACATGGGTATTGGTACCCAGAGATAGATGGGAACTTTTTCTATCTCACTGATTGCCTTTTCAGAACTTTCACGTTTCCACTGCTCATGCTAGAAATACTCCTTGAATATCTTTGTGTGTGACATTGGTCTGATTATTTCCTCTATTTTGGATGTGTATTAAGCCAACGAGAAGAAAAATAAATATTGAGGTAAAACTACAGATGTTAGTAACCTCCCCTCTTGCTAATCCTTTAGATAAAGATCATGGATAAAATTACTAATGACATCTTATACCAGCAAAATTATACTTAGTATAATAATCTGGATAAAGCAGGTTCAGAGTTGATTTTTTTCTCATGAAATTCAATTTTGTGATCCTCAACTGTTAAAATAAATCACTATGATGTTAACTTACCCTTTTCTTATTATCTGCAGTAAATGTTTTCAGAATTGAAGAAGTTAGACACGTAGGCATTGTCAGATGCTTAATGGTGAAAGACTAAAAAATAAAATTTTAGAGTTAAAATGCTAACTCTAAGGATTTTGATCAAATTTTAACACTGCTGTCATATTGCTAATTTATAATACTTTCATTTCTATATTTTTACCATTCACTTTCAGATTTAGTGTTTCATTTGAACTTCACTATGAAAATAGCTTAGTATTTCTATTTATAGAGAAGTAAACACATAATCAGAGATTAAGGAATTCACCCAAAATGATTCAGCCTGTAGATAGCAGATCCAAACTGAGAAATAAAACTAGAATACATGTAAATTGAGTGAAAATCTAGAACCATTGTCAATATATCAATGATACAGTGTCATTTGCCTTCCTTTGTCAGAAAGAAAGTTGTAAAAAGAGGCCTTATCTATATATTCTATTATGTAAAGTCTGGTTCTATATTCTTCTCCTTAAACTTGTCTCAAAAATAAATCATCAAAAACTCCTTCTAATGTTATATTCTCCTAATCATGAAATAATCAGAAATGAACCCTTATTACAATAGTGTTAAAGTCCAAAAGAAGACGTTACAGTCTAATATATGTGTGCTATACAAAGGTCAGTATCACCAGCAGAATAAAAATCCCAAGGAGATGAAAAACGAGAGCAATGTCTACCATATAGTCTATATTCTGGATTCAGTTCTGTGTTTTTAAAACTGGCTGAGCGCCTGGCATGTGCACACCTATAACCTGAGCGACTCTGGAGGCGGAGGCAGGAGGGTCACAAGTTTGAAGCCAGAGGCAGCCTGCTTAACCTGGAGACCCTGTCTCAAAATAAAGAGTGAAAAATGGACTGGGGGTGCAGCTCAGTGGTAGAGTGCTTGCAAAGCATGCATGAGGCCTGGGTACAACCACCCAGGAAAGATAAAAACAAAGAAACTGGCTGAGCATCACGATGAGACTTACTCTTCTTGAGCATGAGATGTCTGTCCTTTCAGACGTGGGCCTGGAGCATCAAAAGTAAAGGCTGAGTGGCCTTGCAGTTTTCACAAAGCTCCTGCAACTCTTCCCCAAAGCTACTGGTCAGGACTTTGTATCAAAAGAAATAGGGAAAGCTTGTTGTCAATTTCTCTGGAAGTAATTCTATGTTGATTTTAGATATACAGTCACGCAGCTGGCCAAGTTGGCAAGTGGACATACAGCGCCTTTCAGCTCTCTGAAGTAAATCCGAGCCTACATGACAGCAGTGGCCAAAATACTCTTGTCCCATTCAGATTTTTGAGGATTACAACTGCAGTTATATAACTGATTTCCTTGTCACAGAGTTGGTGTGTCATATTCAGATTATACACACATACACACACACACACACACACACACAAATAGTATCACATATCACCACTAGTTGTTGTTGTTGTTGTTGCTGTTAGGTGCTGTCCAGTCTGGTCTGACTCATAGCGACTCTATGCACACCACAATGAAACACTCCAGGACACCATACCGTACCCAGCACTATGCTAGTGCTTCTCTTCTATTCACAGGATTTTCAATGATGTATTGTTTTGGGAATGGATTGCCAGGTCCTTCTCCCTAGCCTGCAGCACCTGGTATTCCCAGGTTATCTCCCATCCAAGAACTAACCAGGCCGACCCTGCTTAGCTTCTGAGATCAGGTGGGATTGGAAGCCAGGGTGCTATGGAGTTGTTGTTGTTAGGTGCCATTGAGTTGTGTCCAACTCATTGGGACCCTCATAGGGTTTTCGATGGCTGATTGTTTTGGGATTGCCTTGGGAGTGGATTGCCACGTCCTTCTCCCATTTTTTGGTGCTGGGAACCAAACTTGGGACCCCAGAGACTGCAGAGCAGCGCTCTACCAACTGAGCTAAATCCCAACCTGCTATGGAGTAGTATGTGTAAATTTAGAGTATGTGATTCAGATTTCCTATGGTCAATTTATTTTCTTGAACAAAGTCATTGTTTGTCTCCAGAAAATTTTCTTTCTATGACCTCAGATGAAATCAATTTAGATTTTATGCAGATTCCATTTAATTGGTTAAAAATGGATTTGGAAAATACTAGATTGAGATCCTGGTCACTCCACTTATTTGCTATGTGAATTTAAGAGCACTGCTTCAGATCTCTAAGTCCCAGCTACCTCATTACAAAACAGAAATAATGATAACATTCATTTTGTAGATATAATAAGGAATATGATCCATATAAAACATGTTAGTGTCCAACATATAGTATGTACCTAGTAAATATAAGCTTTTATGGCAAGTTGCTTTATTGAAAAGTATTTCAAGTAGATTTTTACAATTTTTAAAAACATTTTTGTACTGGGGAGCTGAACCCAGGGCTGAACCCAGTGCTCCACCACTGAGCTGCACCAACAGCCCATTTTTTACTTTTTATTTTGAGACATGGTCTTGTTAAGTTACTCCAGCTGCCTCTGCCCTTGAACGTGCAATCCTCTTGCCTCCACCTCCTCAGTCACTTAGATTAAAGGCATGCACCATTGCAATTATTTGCAATTATCACTCCTAAGAGAATCTTATTTATTTTTCTTACTGTTTGTTGATTGAACATACATGTTTCATATAATTGATTTCCATTTAAGTTGGTTTATTTTCTTTTTTCATTTTTTGACAGGGTCTCACTATAAGTACCACTCCTCCTGTCTGAGACCCTCAAATGCTGGGATTATACATGTGCAACACCACTCCTGGCTTAAATTGATTTAAAGAAGAAAAACTAATAATAAATAAAAATTACCATATAGGTTTACCATATAAATATAGGAAGTTACAGGGTATTAGTGTCTTTGTAATAAGATCAATAATTCATAATTTTCAGTATAAAAATAAGTATTTTGAAATATCATCAAGAGATACTTGTAATAGCAACAATAAATTTCTTTCCTCTAATCATATTTTCCCTGTGAAACTTTTGTGGTTTCAGTCAAGAGAATGATTATTGCTCATTTGGGTAGTCTAAATATTCTCATTCCCTGCAGCCATACCACTGTGGCATCTGATCCCGTCAGATGTTGGAAGCTAAGCAGGGTCGGGCCTGATTACTACTTGGATGGGAGACCACCTGGGAAAACCAGATGCTGTAGGCTTAGGAGAAGGACACAGCAACCCACTCCCAAATCAGCCATGGAAAGCCCTATGAACAGTAGAGAAGCTCTGACAATAGTGTTTCGCCTGATGTAGGTAGAATCTTATGAGTCGGATACTGACTTAATGACACCTAACAACAACAGCAACAAATATTCTCATTATATAAGTCATCACCATTTATGAGTGAGTCTTCAGAATGACTAGTTGTTCTCTGTAGTCTTCCAAGACAGCTTCTCACCCATTTTGAAGGAAATGACAATGGAGTCTAGAACTACTTCTTGGTGTACATCTCCACTTGGATGACTCTCTATAAAGTAGGGGCTGAAGTAGTTGTAGGCCTGCAGCTGTAGACTTGTAGCACCTGATCCTGTCAGATCTCTGAAGCTAAGCAGGGTTGGGCCTGATTAGTACTTGGACAGGAGACCACCTAGGAACACCAGGTGCTGTAGGCTTGGGAGAAGGACATGGAAACCCACTCCTAAAAATCAATCTGCCATTGAAAACCCTATGAATAGCAGAGAAGCACTGACAATAGTGTTTCCCCTGTTGTATGTAGGGTTGCTATGAGTTGGATATTAACTTGGCAGCACCTAACAACAACAACAAAGTAGTTGTAGGACTGGCTCTGTGTTATTATCCTACGTCTTGTATTTTTCAGAGAGAAAGACCTTTCTCAGGACCTAGACATGCTTGTCCCATGTGCTAGCCACTAGCTTTATGTCTCCATTTAAAGATATTTCCATTGATTTAAATTAAATTAAACTGGAAATACATTCTCTCATTTGCACCTACCATATTTTGTGAGGAGTTACATGTGGCTATTGGCCACCATTTTCAACAGCACAGAGCTAGAACATTGTCATCATCGCAGAAAGTTCTACTGACCATCACAGGCCCAGACCTTGTGAGAACAAAGAGAAATCCAAACTTTAAGGCAAGAATTACATGCCATCTCCAGGATACCATAAGAGATGGTGAATACTCACTTAAACATTCTCACTTGTGGAAGAATGACAGATGTGTTCCATATGTGGATTTCTGGGATCTGAAGGGAAATATTTAGTTATTCATTTATGTTTTAAATCATGTTGATGGGTGAAACTCTTTCTCATCCCTACTATATGTTTTGTTACATATGTGGCTCCTCAATACTTCACTGAAATATATTCTGTTTGAAAATGATTAAAATGGTATCACTGTATTAAACTGGATATTTAAACTTCAAAGTGTTTCCCTGAAATGACCCTTTTATAGGTTCATAAGATTTTATTCACAGTGCCTAATATTAATATCTTGTCCTTATCATGTCTTTTATTATTATAGTTATCTAGAGAATCCACAGGCTATAAGACTCTAGAGAACAGCACACTGGAAACATGCCAAGCAAATGTCCCTCCCTAAATTCTGATAATAAAAGGCATTCTTGAGGAAAGGCTGTATTAAATGTCCAGATGATGCTCTGCTCACCAAAGAGAGCCAGCTGTTTATACTTGGCGGCATGCTGCAACAGAATTATCTCATTTGCAAGTCTTGGGATATGGAGATGCAGATAAATGTTAGCACTATAAACCAGTAAATGTGGAATGAGCTGTATTCTTAGTATTTGGAGGAAGACTTTGTATTTCATATTTGTGCATATGGAGCTTTGAAAACTTATTCATAAACATGCCATCTGAGCAATATGGCACATGAGGCATTTTTAATATGGCCATAGCTGTATTAAGATATTTCCTTGCCTAATGTTATACAAACAAATATTTTAACATTGCACTTGCATAAAAATTTGAAGAAGAAAATTGTTTAGCAGTGAAAACAAAGGTATGCCTAATTGTTTTCATAATAAAATATGTATTTTCTACCAATCACATATCTTAAAGATGAAACTATATTTTCTTAGAGACAAAGGCTCTCAATCAGTAGGTAAAGGCACATTAGGATTTCTTTGGTGAACTATCTCAGTTAACACATTCATATCTTGGCCTTCACAAAAAGTCCAGCATGCAAGAGGAAAACGTATATTCACAGGAGATTTGTTTATAAATACAGAATCAAGTAAGTCAGGAATTCAAATGATTTTTTGATAATAAATTTTAAAAGTATGAGATTCTCTTATATTGCCCAAGCAATTGTTTTCTAACTGGGAGAAGAGAGCTTTTATTTCTTCATGTGGTTTTTGGTAAGTGCTGTCAAGTCAAGTCCGACTCATAGTGACCTTTATAGGGTTTTCAATGGCTGATTGTTTATTCAGGAATGGGCTGCAGGTCCTTTTCCCATTTGCCTCAGAGTATGTAGAGCAAGTACTCTACCAACTGAGCTAAACTCCAGCCCCTATTCATATATATATATATATATATATATATATATATATATATATATATACATATATATGTATATATGTACAGGTAGATAGATAGATAGATAGATAGATAGATAGATAGATAGATAGATAGATATAGATATATGGGCTGGGATTTAGCTCAGTTGGTAGAGCGCTGCTCTGCAGTCTCTGAGGCCCTGAGTTCAATTCCCAGCACCACAAAAATGGGAGAAGAAGTGGCAACCCACTCCCAAGGTAATCCCAAAACCAGTCAGTCATTGAAAACCCTATGAGCGACTCGCTATGAGTCGGCCACCGACTTGAGGGCACCTAACAACAACAACTATATATATATACACATACATACCCGGACTGGGATTTAGTTCAGTGGGTAGAGTGCTGTGCTGCAGTCTCTGAGGCCCCGAGTTCAATTCCCAGCACCACAAAAATGGGAGAAGGGCCTGGCAATCCACTCCCAAGGCAATCCTGAAGCACTCAACCATTGAAAACCCTATGAGGGTCACTATGAGTCAGATACGGACTTGACGGCACCTAACAACAACAACAACATATACATACATACACACACACACACATACATATATGTTACTTTTCCTCAAATAGAAAGAAATTTAGTCCCATTACTAATTGCTAGACAAAGAAAATCTGTCCTTACTCCTTTAAAGAAAACTCATTCTGACTCCATGTATCAGTTCATTCTTTTCACTACAGATAGAATGAATTTTTAAAATTCTAAATATGATCACATGGGATTTTTAATTAACACATTACAATCCTTCCCATTGTCCCTGGCATAAATATGCAAACCTTTAACCTTTGACATGGCCCACAAAGTGCTGCTTGATTGATCTTTCCTGCATGTGCACCTGTCATGACATAGCTATAGTCTTACATACTCCACAATACACAGAGGCAATAAATGAACATTGAATAAATAGATCAACAAACATTACAACCTTTTTTTCTCAGATAAAGAAAGCATACAGAGAAGAGTGATGGATGAGGTGTGCACATTTCCCTGTTCACCCTATGTAAAATAGGAACAACTTCCTCTCCTCATACTCTGTCTACTTATTGTGGTTTCTTTTTCTTATAGCATAAGAATACCCAGTACACATTCATTTGTATACATACACTCAGTAATGGCAAAGATGTCTGGTTTGCCCACTGTTAAGAACTTGAGCAAAATTTTGACACAGAGAAGGCACCTGCAGTATTTCTGTGGAATTAAGGAACAAAATGGATAACTGTGCTCCTTAAGCACTCAGTTGGCCCCTTGGTTAATTGGCCAGAAAGCATTTTCAAAGACCACTTTGACTCCACTCATGATCCTCCTTCCCATGCATCATTCTACTCTCCAGGTTGCCATTTGAGGGGCTCATTTATCTGTTCATTGCTAAGTTCCCCTTGTTCTTCCCTCACTTAAAAATGATCATTGGCACCCTTTGCCTTCACTATAAAGTTAAAAATGCTTATGCTGGGCACAAGCCTTATAATTCTAGCAACTTGGGAGGCAGAGGCAGGAGGACTGCCAAGTTCAAGGCCAGAGGCAGCCTGCATAATTTAGTGAGACCCTCTCTCAAAATAAAACGTGCAAATTGGGCTTGAGGTGCAGCTAGTGGTGGAGCACTTGCAAAGCAAGTGTAGGCCCTGGGTTCAATCCTCCAATACGGGAGGAAAAAAGACGACTTAGCATGAGTGCATGATGTGACTACTGCTCACATCACCACCAACTCTACCTCCTTCCTTCACTCCCACTTTCCATGTCCCAGCTAGGCTGATCATTTCTCAGTTCTTAGCTGCAACACATTCTCCCTCCTTCACTTGCATGTCTCTGCACAAACTGGCTCCTCTAGATGGGATACATTTCCTCCCTAGTAATGCCTTTTATCTGGATCAATCCTTAATTTTATTTCACGTTTGTAATTTAGAAGTGCCTGCAGATGTAGCCCTGTGGCATCCAATCCCATCAGATCTTGGAAGCTAAGCAGGGTTGGGCCTGGTTAGTACCTGGATGGGAGACCGTCTGGGAACACCAGAAGCTGTAGGCTTGGGAGAAGGACCTGGCAACCCCCTCCCAAAAATCAATCTGTCATTGAAAACCCTATGAACAGCAGAGAAGCACTGACAATAGTGTTTCCCCTGCTGTACAGAGGGTCGCTATAAGTTGGATACCGACTCGATGGCACCTAACAACAACAATAACAACAATTTAGAAGTAGATATCTCTGGAAAGATTTCCCAGACAATAAAAGGTTAGAGAGGTTTGAGGTATGATCAAAAAATATAGTCACTGTGTAAATTTTTTAAAATTATTACATTTAAAATACTATCATTAATCCCCTTCAAAATACTCCCCCTAGTTTGGAACACATTTACCTCATCGTACTTGACACTTTCTGAAGCCCTTGTAGAAATCCCGTTTCATGAGTGTCTTTAGTTTCATCTTCTTTCATGACAATCCTCTGTCACACATTGCTACTGTCAGGACAATTTCTGTCAAATATAAATATTACGGTTTGTCTTCATCCACTTTATTCACTACATCTGGCACCTGCGACTTTTGGATCCTCTTCAACATCAAAATGGCCCTGAAAGCTAAGCATTTTGGATCGATTCAGGACATCAAGGCAGCCATGATGATGAAGGGAAAGGCACATGGAAGAGAACTTCCAGAACTACTTTAGAAAGTGGCAAGAACAATGGGGTGTGCTCAAAGCCACGCTTGGGGATTAATGGCTGTGTCTTTTACTATAATTTTTCTTGTGACATTCACTATTTTTTATCATAATCTGTACAACAGCTTTGTGTTCCTTAGTTCATTCTACTTTCCATATCACACAGTACTTAGCTTCCCATAATTTTATTGCTTACTTATCTGTAGTTCCCCTAGAGAGCATGACCTTTGATGGTGGAGACCATTGTTCCACACACAGTAACTGTGCATAAAAAATAGTATCTGTTGAATGAAGAAATGGAGGCAAACAGCTTATCATCCTAATTCAGTTGCAAATCACAAACAGTTACTCTTGAGACTATGATAACATATTTTTTCCACATTGGGGGCATAATAGAGACTTATAGGTTACCACAAAGAGAAGGCCTGATGGTTGTTTGGCTGACCTGTAGGTAACAATGTTCAAAGGAGTTTAGCTTAGTTGCCTAACAAAGTCACACTATTCAGAGAGGAACTGTGCTCATCTCTAGCAAATTCCATGACAAGACCAATTTTTTTAACCCCCAAATCATGCACTCAACTTTCTGTAACATATTCTTTCTCAGCTTTATATAACTTTAATTTGTAAGAGTTGCACTAAAATGGCAAGCAGAAGGAGAGAAAATCCAGGAAAATATTGCATGAGCCTGTGTCGCATTAATTTATTGATTAGTCTTGGATTTTCTAGATATTATTATCTTTGGGATAAGCTCTTAGATTTCATCTTAAATCCCACTATATTGACACATAACATTGTTTCTATGATTGCAATGTTATATTACTACAAATGTCAGAATAGGTAATATTAGAGGCTTAGCATGTCAAAATCTGTTCTTAAGCAGCACAAAACAAGGGTAAATTCTATGTACGCTTTTGAGATTATTTAAACAACGAGGCACAACACTGAGAGGAGCTGCATACATTTTCTCTGCAACAGGAGCAATAGGAAGATAAGATTCCTCCTCTAATCTGACAATTTATTATCTTTGTTGTAAATGAAGGTAAAAGTTCCCATTGTGAAGTCTTCAAGAATGACTTCAATACAGCCACAAAAATTACCCTCAGAAAGGTATATGAAATTAAAATACTCAATATACTCACAAGTTCTAGGAAGGAGGTGGAGCATGACCACAAGTTCACACAAAGTCATCCAAAACCTGAAGCTTGGTTATTGCAGAAGGGAGGTGGCAGAGCAAAGACTGTCATCTAGCACCTTTTATGAGGGTCATGGGTAGAAAGCTTGTGCATGCAGCAAGAATTCACACTGAGTAATTTGAAAGCAACTGGATGAACATGGAAAGGAAGAAAAATGGAATGTGAGCCATTATGAGTCTTTTCATAATTGCACAGATAATTTCATAATTGTCTTCTTGAATTTCACAGACAAGTTGGGGATAAACCCTCAGAAATGGGTAACAACTAAGAAAATGTTCAAAGCAATCAGGAAAAGTGTCAGCACAAGAAGAACCACTGAGGTGACAAATGATAAATTTGAGCTAGGCTCAGTGGCACACACTTATAATCCCAGAAACTTGGGAGACAGAAGCAAAAGGATTCTAAGTTCAAGGCCAGAGACAGCTCCAGTAACTTAGTGAGACAGTCTCCAAATAAAAAGTAAAAAATGGGTTAGAGTGCATATAGTGGTAGAGTGCTTATAAAGTATGCATGAGACCTAGGGCTCAACTCTCCAACATCACAAATAAATAAATTACTAAATAATAATACTAATAATAATACTAAATAACAGCTTTATTGTTGTTCTTAGATGTTGTTGAGTCAGTTTTAAATTGTTGTTGTTA
This sequence comes from Pedetes capensis, assembly GCA_007922755.1. NCBI lineage: Eukaryota > Metazoa > Chordata > Mammalia > Rodentia > Pedetidae > Pedetes > Pedetes capensis. The sequence goes on along the minus strand of VMDO01011055.1, from coordinate 19,066 downwards.
TTGTCGTTGTTAGGTGCCATCGAGTCTGTATCTGACCCTTAGAGACCCTACGTACCTCAGATGAAACACTATTTTCGTGCTTCTCTGCTATTCATGGGGTTTTCAATGGCTGATTGCTTTTTGGGAGTGGGTTGACAGGCTCTTCTCCCAAGCCTACAGCACCTGGTGTTCCCAGGGAGTCTCCCAACCAAGTACTTACCAGGTCCGATCGTGCTTAGCTTCTGGGATCTGATGGGATCTGCCACACAGTCCTACGACTGCAGTCTAGTTTTAAATTACATTATCATAAATCAAGACCTGGGATTTAGGTTTAGCTCAGGTGGTAGAATGCTGCTCTGCACTCCCTGAGGACTGATGTTTAATCCCTGGCCCCATGAAAATGGTAGAAGGGCTTGGCAATCCACTCCCAAAGCGGCCCCAAAACAATCAGTCATTGAAAACACCGAGACTCTCTCTGAGTCAGAGACAACAAGATGGCACCTACCACCACCAACAACAAAATCAAGAACTGATTCAGGAAGCAACTGGGAAACTGATTAATCATTGGGAGAAAGAAGAGTACAGCATCAATTGAGTCAAAACTTAAAGATCCGTTTTGAGATAGGTGCACATAAGTTTCCATGCAGACACTATCTGATATAATTCTCTACCACATTTTTTAGTTTTTGGACAGTGTTTGCTTCTCTAAACCCTATTTTTTGGAACATAAGCAAAATAGCATCTGTTTCACTAGTTTATTGTACAGATTCAGGTATGAAATGCAAAGCACTTAACACATCATTATTCCTGTTAGGTGCCATCAAGTCAGGTCTGACTCATAGCAACCCTATGTGCAACAGAACAACACATTACTCAACACTGTGTCATGCCTGTGATCTTTGTGTGTTTGAGTTCAATGTTGCAGTCACTGTGTTTCTTCTCATTTTGTGCACTTGATTAGCATAAAGTAAATCACCAATAATTGGTTGATATGCTCTTTAAGTGTCTTTTGTGGTTTCTCACAATCAGGTATACTAATTTATTTTCTCCCGTTTGGTTCCAGCTGTCTGGGAAGGAAAGGAGAGGAGTTCAATGCAAAAGGAATGTACACCAGGAGGCTAGAGGAATGATAGGGACCCCCACAATTACCTATTTGCATGCAAGATGTTTCACTAACCAACTGGGCTCACAGATCAAATACCTGCTTTTAAACAAGTGACCATACAAAGAGCAACCTTTTAGAGAGCAAATTTGTCAGGGATTAGGGCAACTGATTAGGCAGAGAGTTTATGATTCTTGAAATGTGTCAATTTCCATGAGTTACTAAAAGAACTAGCTCTATTTAGCTAACCTAGTACAGATATGCCTGCAGCTGTACCACTGTGGTGTCCAATCTGTCAGATCTTGGAAACTAAGTAGGGTCAGGCCTGGTTAGTCCTTGGATGGGAGACCACCAGGGAACACCGGGTGCTGTAGGCTTGGAAGAAGGAACGGCAAATCCATGCCACTGAAAACCCTATGAATAGCAGAGAAGCATAATATTGTTTCACCTGTTTTATGTAGGATCGCTATGAGTCAGGCACTGAAGGCACCTACCAACAACAATAAACTTTGACTTATGTAGCAAAATCTTTGTACAAGGTTATGAAATTTGGTGAACAGACCTATGTCACTTTAACTCATGATTAATATATGTTCATTAAGGAGTAATTGGTATTATGCTTTCTGTAAAGTCTTAAATTGAATAAAAGACATAAAAACCTATATTTTTAAAAGCTGTAATCTCTATTTAAAATGAAATGCCTACTATATTGGTCAATGGAAAACTCATTTTTGAGATTATAACCATGAGTCTCCTCTTCCTTCCTACATATTTTTTGATCTGCTATCACTATTTTCATGATCCAATTGTCTATATTTCATCTGTTCTAAACCATTTCAAATATATTGCATATCAATATGTTACATTAAATTCCAACTTTGCCTTCAGTATAAAAATATTTAAATAGTATAATGATGAATATCTTACTTTAATTAATTATATTTCCTTAGAGAAAATATGAAAATAATTCTTACATTTAAATGCACCATATTTAAAAATTTGGTATAAATCTGCACAGAACATTCCTTCCAAATGTTTAAATTTTTCTTTTAATGTTAGATCCATGCAGGGAACTGTACTTGTTTTGCAAACATGAAATAGATCACCTCCCGACATACATAAAGCACCTACTGCCTAGCTCTTAAACTCTCCCTAGAAATTCAGAAATTGTTGAGTCAATTATGAAATGAAATTTGACATTTAACACACTGGTAGACATGCTTCTAGTTATTTGTATCTCCTCCTCCTCCTCCTTCTTCCCCTCCTCCTCCTCCTCCTCCTCCTCCTCCTTCTTTTTCTTCTTCTCTCCTTTTTTTGTCATTGTTTTGTTTTGTTTGTTTTGTTTTGATATAGGGTCTTGCTGTGTAGCACAGCCTGCACTGGAACTTACTTTGATCTTTCTTCTTCAGCCTCTCAAGTGCTAGCATTATAGATGTAGGCCACCACACCCAAATTTATATCTTCTTTTTGTCCACTAAATGCAGCTTAGAGGCAAATACACCATGAAAATGCCATAGCATTCAGCACCCTTGGGAGTGAAACTATCTACTTGGTGACTAATGTGAGCCATTGCAATAGTATTGCAGTCATGTTCTTTTATCACATGACAAATATGTTTTGCAGGATTTTATCTTTAGAATAACTTGTTTAAATTCTTACTTTGAAAACATAGGTACCAAAATATATGTTGATAAAATCATAGAAAGTAAATTCTGCTGCATATGATGGGAGGAATGTACAGCAAATTGTATAAAAGTCATCTTTACCTTATGGTATTGTTCACAGTACTGCACTTTGTACTTTTTTTGTTAGGTGCACATAATGACCCTATGTACAACAGAGCAAAACACTACTCTACACTGTGCCATGCCCACAATCATTTTATGTTTGAGCCACTGTTGCAGTCACTATGTGTCACACCAGCAAAAGGAGGTTCAGAGGGCTTTATTTCTTTCCTGTCATTAAAGTCAGCTCTACTTTGAGGAAGCAACTCTTCCCCAGCCATTTCTTGAATTTCTTCCAATCTGGGGGGGGGGGTTGACTCATTTTCAGGCACTATACTTCTCTGCTATATATAAGGTTTTCAATGGCTAATTGTTTCAGGAGTGAGCTGCCAGGTCCTTCTCCCTAGTCTGTCTCAGTCTGGAAGTTCAGCTGAAACCTGTCTTCCATGGGTGGCCCTTCTGGTATCTGAGATACCAGGGGCACAGCTTTCAGTATCACAGTAATATACATTTTACATAGTAATTCAAATTTAAAAGTTATTCAATAAATGATTATTGAGTGAATTCTGTAATAGAGGAATATTCTTTGTGGGGATAAACATGCTACAATAGAGAGATTTCCTTGAAGCAGTGACATTTTAGAAGTTGAGAAACATGCAATTGTATTTTTAATTAGAACCAATTCCAATAAGAAAAAATGCGGGAAGGTTGACATTACACAACTGATATATCCAAGTATTAAAGTTCATCTGAGATTATATATTAAATATACATAGAATATTTTTATTATATTTGTACAAGAATTTATATTTATTTCAAATACTACTATTTCTTTTTTATGACTGAATTTGCATGCCACTGTTCTTTCTAAAAGTGATTATTTTTAAGCAATCCATGGCAGTTGAAATTTTCCCATTTAACTGGGTTTAGGCAAAAATGAATTTTTCTATATTATTTCACATTATAAAAGAGATAATATCCATTTAACCAATACTGTTCAATATTAAAGTAATTGCTTTAATAATGATCAACATTATTATTATGACCAGGTGCCATAGAAAAAAAAAACAAAGAAAATGAAAGAAAGAAAGAAAGAGAAAAGAACAGAAAGAAAAGAAAGAAGGAAGGAAGGTAAAGAAAGGTGGAGAGAGAGGGAAGGAGAGAGAGAGAAAGAATGAAAGAAAAGAAAAGAAAAAAAGAAAAGAAAAATCAAAAACAAAACCAAGACTTATCCAGTGAATGCTGAATGTACAGAGCTGGATTGCTGATGAAAATCTTCCCAAATGGGCTGAACGATTAACAACTTCTGATAAAAGAGTATTTGAATCTTTTGAATTATAAAATTTCAATATGGCATAAGGAATAACTAAATAACTCCTCCCACCATAAAACTATCAATATTTGTCAATTATATTTTACATTTTTGTAGTTTTATTCTTTCTCTCTCCTCTAAGTAGTAGTGTATGGATTACTGGAAATAGTGACAGTATTGGCTTTATCACTAGTTATAATAATAATAATAATGATAATAGTGGCTAAGATTTGCCATTTGCTAAGGATTTATACTATATGCCTGGCACTGGCTTAAGTGCATTATTCCATTTAAAATATTAGGAATATTTCTTAAGATTCCACAACTATTCAATGAAAGAGAAAGAAAAAGACAAGAGTCAGGCTATGAACCCCTAGTTATCTTACTGCAAAATGTGTACCTTTACCAAAATTTTTGTTAGTACTAAGACTTTGTCTACAAACTTCATTTTAAAAATTTCAAAATCAAAATGAGTTTCATTAAAATATAATAAGGATAATGAATTCATTATATAGAACAATATATTTTATCAGTGAGTATTCAATTAATTTTATCAATAATTTAATAGTGACCCATAAATGCATATTATTCCCACATTTTACCCCTTATTTAAAATTTTTATTTTTCACTATTGTCAGATAATATGAATCAGGTCACTGGAGAAATTAACTCATGCCTAGGGTATAAACTAATGAGTAGAGAACACTGAACTAGAAAGAGAGAAGAAATTGTGTGATCGCCATAAAAGTGAATCAGGAATACAGAAGTCAGAGTCAGGGTTTCATGAAAGAGTTTATGTTACTTAACGAAGTAGTCTGTGATATTATGTTTTCAGATTTTTAGGACTTCAAATTCTCAGCAAATTAATTACACAAACATCATTTGGGAAATTAAAGAGACAGAAGAGTATGTTCCAAATACAGTATTACCTACCACGGGTCTACATCTGATCAAGAAGAAAAAGAGAGACAAGGAAAAACAAAACAAAAAGGGTCAGGTAAACCAAGAGTATGACTTTCTGCAAATGCTTGCCCAACTCACAAGATAATGTCTATTTCTATTCAAAATATATGTTTCACTCAGATGTATCCAAACAAGCTAAATTATTGAAGAGCACTGCAAAGTGTGCCTATGAAAAGATGCACACAAACCTTGAAAATGCGTTTGTTGCATTATTTACAATAGTTGTAAATGTCAGGTTATGGCTAGTGGTACTTCTCTTAAGAGTGGTATTTGCAAAAGAATATTTACCAAAGTTCATGTGACTCTTTCTATGAAACTATACACAGAATTCCTTTTACTAAAAGTTATGTGTCCTCCTAACAAAGATACTGTAACTAACACTAGTATAACTATTATTTTTGCCATTCTTATAGAAGAGGCTTGAATTAATAGGACCCTGGGAAATCTTCAACACACACTTCAGATTTTTATGAGAGATGATTGTCCCATAAAGAAATTACCTTAGTTAAAATTGCTTGACAAACTATCAAAAGTCACTGCAAGTGTTCATGGAATATCCCATTAAACATTCAAAATGGTCATTTGTGCAAAGAATTTTAATTTTGTTTTTACATTGAAAAGTGCTCAAGGCATATTTGATATATTATGTTTTACTTATTCTACCACCCATGGACAAAATAATTTTACTGTCTCATAGATTATCTCTGCTGTTATTCTTGTGGAGTTGATACTGTAATTAAGCAATTTCAGAAGGTGTTCTATGAAAGTATATACTTAACAAAATTTTAGCTTTGAAAGAAATATTGAAGAGCAAAAATCCTGCATGAAAAAATTAGTTTATATTGTTGGGAGGGATTTGAACAGTAGAATAATATTTAATGAACAAATCAATGATTAAGTATGTAGAAAATAGTGGTTCTGGACTAAAATGTTCATTAATGAAAGATATATTGAAGTAGGTACAAAAAGTGCACAATTTGAAAAAGCTAGTACTTTTTAGCATTCTTGAGAACTGAGTGCATTTAAACAGGATAGTATACATGATATTGGTGTTACAAATTTTGTTTTATAACTTTTTTTTTGTTTTGAGAAAAGTAGAAATCCTATGTGCCTGCAGCCTTAGCACTGTGGTGTCCAATCCCATCAGATCTCAGAAGACAAGCAGGGTCAGGCCTGGTTAGTATTTGGACAGGAGACTGCCTGGGAACACAACATACTGTAGGCTTGGGAGAAGGACCCTGCAACTCACTCCCAAAAAATAATCTACCATTGAAAACCCTAAAAATAGCAGAGAGGTACTGACGATAGTGTTTTGCCCGTTGAACTTAGGATCACTATAGTCGGACACAGACTCTATGGCACCTAACAACAGCAACAAAAAATCCTATGTAGTTGTAAGAAATAATACAGAAATCTTCTACATTTCTCCCCATCTTGAAAAACTACAGCATGATATCATAAACACATGACATTAATACAGTTAAGATACTGAGCATTCCCATGTCATGCCACAGTGCTGGAAAGAGCTGCATTCTGCTGTACTTAGGTTCACTATGAGTTGGATCTGATTTGATGGCACCAAACAACAACACTTGTATTGCTTTGGTGTGATTATTTTTTCTTTCATCCATTCTGATAGGTATGTAGTTATACCTCATTATGATTTGAAATTGCATTCCTCTAATGGCTAATGATGTTAAGGATCTTTTTTTTTTTTAACTTACAATCTTTTGTCCTCTTTGGAGAATGTTCACAGCACTGCCCACTTTCTAATTGGGTGTTTGGTTTTTAACTGTTAAATTTAGAGAGATTTTTAAAAATATATTTTTTAAATTTTAACATACATAAAATTATATATATTTATGGGTACTCTGAAGCATTGATGCTTTTGAATTATGATTCTAGAGATGAATGCTGAATATACATACCATGGACTGCCAAAAGTACCAACACATCCATACTAAAAGAAGTGTAACCATGGTGCTCCTTGGAAGCAAGGATAGCTAGACTGAATCTTATGTATTTTGGACATGTTGTCAGGAGGGACCAATCCTGGAGAAGGACATGTTTGGGAGAGTGGTGACTCAATGAGAAAAATGAAGACCCTCCACTACATTGATTGGCACAGTTTACAATGGACTTAAAAATAAAAAAGATCTTGTGCTTAGCACCCTGTTGGGAACTATTTCCTTCTGTTGTACATAGGGTCGTTATGAGTCAGATTCCACTCGAAGGCACCTAACAACAACAACGTGGGTACCATGTAATGTTTTGATAAGGGTGTACATTGTGTAGTGTTCAAAATCAGGGTAAGTATATCAATCTCAAATAATTATCATTTCTTTATGGTGAAAACATTCAAAAGCCTTTCTTCCAGCTTTTTAATAAAGTACAGATTTGTTTATATATTCCAGATGCAGATCTATATTAATCCACCCAAACTACTATCATACAGTACCATAAAGTGTGCAGCTTATAAAAACAGAAATTTATGGCTCACCTTTCTGGAGATGAGGAAGGCCAGGATCAAGATGTCGGTATATCCAGTGTCTGCTAAGAGCTGTTGGCCTGGTTCATAGATGTCATATTCTTACTGCATCATTACATGACAGAAGTCAGCAATCAAGCTCTCTGCAGTCTGTTTAAGTAAGGGCAGCAATTTTATTCATTAAGACACCAAACACATGATCTTATCACCTCTTCAACACCCCAACTTCTAATACTACCCATCTTGAGGGTGAGGATTTCAACATATAAATTTGGGGAAGACATGGACATTCAGAACACTGTTGTTGTTGTTAGGTGTCATTGAGTCAGAATCTGACTCATAGTCACCCTACATATAACAGGGGAAACACTATTGTCAGTGCTTCTCTGCTATTCATAGGGTTTTCAATGGCAGATTGATTTTTGGGAGTGGATTGCTGGGTCCTTCTCCCATTCAGAACACAGAAGTTGGGTTTTCATTAAGTTCAATTGTTTTTGGATTCCCCTGGAGACATTGTCTTTGAATCATAGATTATATAAAAATGTATTTAGTTTCCACATATATGGAAATGCTTCTCTTATCTACTTGTCATTGATTTCTGGTTTAACTGTATGATTTCAATTCCATGAAATTTTTGAAGTTTGTTTTATGTCCTACAGTCTGTTCTATTTTGAAACATGTTCCCTAGGAACTTTAACATGTTTTCTGCTATTGGTACAGTGTTCTAACAATGTTAATTAGGTTCTTTTGGTTGATGGTATTGTTTAAATTTTCCATAAGCTTGCTGATTTTCTGTTTTCTTGTTCTATTCATTGTCAATAGTGCCCAGAAAGATACTGAGATGAAACAAACTGTCCAGAACTAGAACTCATCCAAAGATTATTGTAGTGTTAGACATAACCATTCTAAGCCACATACATAGTTGGGCCATTCATGTCTGACATGGCATGAAGTTAAAGACATATCTGAATTATCCATATGTTCAGTATATCTCCCAAGGTTTAACCACTGAAATAGAACCAGTAGGTCATTTATAGGAAGAGAATTATGGCATAGTTGGTTTTTGTTGCTGTTGTTAAATGCCACCGAGTCGGTATCTGACTCATAGCAACCCTACGTACAACAGGCGAAACACTATTATCAGTGCTTCTCTGCTGTTCATGGGGTTTTCAATGGTGGATTGATTTTTGGGAGTGGGTTGCTGGGTCTATCTTCTAAGCCTACAGTATCTGGTGTTCCCAGGCAGTCTCCCATCCAAGTACTAACCAGGCCCGACCCTGCTTAGCTTCCAAGATCTGATGGGATAGGATGCCACAGGGCAATGGCTGCAGGCATAGTTGGTTTGTTGTTGTTGTTAGGTGCTGTCGAGTTGGTATCCGACTCATAGTGACCCTCTGTACAACAGGGTAAACACTATTGTCAGTGCTTCTCTGCTGTTCATAGTGTTTTCAATGGCAGATTGGTTTTTGGGAGGGGGTTACCAGGTCCTTCTCCCAAGCCTATAGCACCCTGGTGTTCCCACGTGGTCTCCCATTCAGGTACTAACTTGGCCCGACCCTGCTTAGCTTCCCAGATCTGACAGGATCGGATACCACAGGGCTACGGCTGCAGGATAGTTGGTTTAGGTGAGTTCTAATTCTCAAGGCAGGCCATCAGGAGGGGAAGATGGGAACTCTCAGGTATAGGGTAAGACTATAGTCCACAGACAGAATTTCTTACCCTTTAAGGATACCTCTGCTGCTTGCTTTTTAGGTCTTTCACCTGGTTGAATCAGGTCAATGCAAATTATGTAGCAAAAGCTGCCCGAGAGTCAATTGATTCTGAACTTTACTCACAAACATAAAATACCTTCACAATACCACCTAGGTTAGTGTATGACTGAACAAATAGAGATTATGATTTAGCCTAGTTAATACATAAAACTGACTCCTAAACCTAGCTTCATTGGTCAAACTCAACTGTTTCACCTGCTTCAAAGGTCACTTCAACAAATCCCTTCTCAATAGTTTTCTTTAACACCTTTACTTCGAGTTACGCCACTTCCTATAGAACAGTCTCTATAACTCCTTTACTGTATTTTTACTGTCTTAGCATGAATCGCTACTCTCACAGTCTATGCTGACCTCAGAATGTAGGCACCATAAGAGTAGACATTTTTATTTGTTTGGTCCAATGTTACATTCTTGACAGCTAGAATAGGACTTAGCACAGATTGAGCACTCATTAAATATCTGTTAAGTGGATGAACAAAATCAGATAGTGGCCAGATCTCTACAAAAGTTTATAGTGTATCATTATAAACAAAAAACAATAGTAGGCAAAAAGGGGTAATGGCTTAGAATTCAATGATTAAATAATTGAATAGCGTAGCATAATCTGCAAATCCAACAGTCCCCTGGAAAAAATGGTGTTCTCAGCATTTTATTGAAAACAGAGATATCTGTTTACCATGAAATTGTAGAAATATTTCTGTGAATCCTGAAAACTGGAGTGTTTCATATGAAAAGAACACTAAAATGATTCGATAATCTGAAAAGTTCACTTTTTGCTTCAAAATTCATTGTTTTATTTACATTATATTTCAAAAATAATATCTCAAGAAAATAGCAATACTGATTCCACCAAATACTTAGCTATACTATCAAATTTTAAATTTTATACATATTTGATTCATCAGGTCCAATTTTAGAATTCTGTCCTATATATCTACTTTCAAAAAGTTTCAAAGTAAATTGTATAGGAATACACATTACAATACTGACTTAAAGCTAAAGCAACAACTAAAATGTTTATTAATAAAAGAATTGTCTAGTAAAGTACACTTGTGTCATCACATATTATGCAACAGGTGAAAAGAAAGAGGCAACATTAGATGTAAATATTTCTGAGGCACATTAAGTGAAAAATTGAAAGATACAAAGGACAATGTGTATTGATCCCTATGTATCATCAACAATAAATGTGCATATTTAAATATATTTGAAAATCAATAAAGAATTGTGAGAAAATGTTTTAAAATATGTTAATAGTGTTTATCTCTGAAGTGTGATGCCAAGTGAGAGAAAACTTTTACTATTCTTTTTTTTGTTTAAGTACTCATTGTTTCCAAAGTACATTTATTACTTTATGATTAAAAAACTAGGTTACAGTAAATAAATAAAATATGCATATGCTTTCACACAGCAATTTTGTTTCTAGTAATTTATCCTAAAGAAATGATTAAGAATGTGCATAAAGATTTATGTATATAAGGTTCAATGTAGCATTGTTTATTATAACAAAAATGGAAAATAGCCAATCCTGCAATATAAGAATGTGGTTACATAAATTATAGTACATCTATTTTATGAATACCATGTACTCAATAAAGCAATGCTGTGAATGTTTTCTCCAAAATGATGTATCATCCTTTATTAACAAATTCAAAAAAGAAAGTAGAGGGTTATAAAACAGTATGTATTATATGTTCCCACTTTGATTAAGGATATTCACATTTTTACAGAAGTCTGTATGCCAAATTATTAACTGATTTTCTGTTGAGTTGGTCTAATGGTAGTGTTTATGTTCTTTGTGCATTTGTTAGCTTTCTAAAATCTCTGCAATAATGTTCATTACTTTTAGAAACAAAAATGTGTTATAAAAACTTAACATCATATTTACAAACATGAGAAATTTTCTTGTGTGATAAAATAAAAGGCTAACAAGTTTTAATGTAAAGCTTACAAGTGTTATACTCCTCTCTTAGATTTTTACTAGTAACACCAAAAAGAATAATTTGCAGCTTGAAACAGAGGGAGAATAAGTCCAATAGAACATCTAACAAGATAAATTGTTGTTAGGTGCCATCAAGTCGGGTCCAACTCATAGCAATCCTCATAGAGTTTTCAATAGCTGATTATTTCAGGATTGCTTCAGGAGTGGATTGCCATGCCCTTCTCCCATTTTTGTGGTGCTGGGAATGGAACCCGGGTGGTCAGAGCGTGAAGAACAGCACTCTGCTAACTGAGCTAAGCTTCAGCCCCTTAACAAGGAAAAGCTAGATAAAAATAGGATCACTGAGGAAAGACTGAGGAATCAACTCTAAATGAAGGGGAATATCTACTTTCAAAAGACATATCCATGGATCCAGTAAAAAATAATTAATTTTACTTATATTATTGATATGTTTCATCCCGCAGCGGTAGCTCTGTGGCATCCGATCCCGTCAGATCTCGGAAGCTAAGCAGGGTCGGGCCTGGTTAGTACCTGGATGGGAGACCGCCTGGGAACACCAGAAGCTATAGGCTTGGGAGAAGGACCTGGCAACCCCCTCCCAAAAATCAATCTGCCATTGAAAACCCTATGAACAGCAGAGAAGCACTGACAATAGTGTTTCCCCTGTTGAACAGAGGGTCGCTATGAGTCGGATACTGACTCGACGGCACCTAACAACAACAACAATAACATTGATATGTTTCATTTTGTTTCAAAGTTAAAAACATCATAATTTGCCAAATGCCAATTATATGACTTCTTGTAGTTTTTTTCAAAATATTAATCCAAGATTAGCCTTAAAAACACGTTAGGGGTGATTTTATTGACATTGAATTGAAACATCATAACAACTAAAAATATTTCCTCAAACATATCCATCTAAGAAACAGTGCAGCTGGAAAAGAACCACATATTTTAGACCCAAATTCAATATGCTTTCTGTTATCCTTCCAGCCTGCCAAGATATTTTACTGCTTGTGTTAAACAAAACTAATGTTCTGATGTGCTCCAAATAGTGGGGCACTTGAGGGAAAGAATGCAGATACTGAGTAGGTGTCAGGAAATGTGGAATTATGACGCCAAGACCATCATAGAAGAAGGTTAAATTCAAGAAAAGATTTTATTTCAGGAGTAAGAGAAGTATAGGCAAAACCTTCAGTATTTAAGGAGTAATTAAAGAATGGTTTGGGACTTAGCTCAGTTGGTAGAGCACTGAGCTGCAGTCTCTGAGGTCCCGAGTTCAATTCCCAGCACCGCAAAAATGGGAGAAGGACCTGGCAATCAACTCCCAAGGCAATCCCCAAACAGTCAATCATTGAAAACCCTATGAGGGTCGCTATGAGTCGGATACTGACTCGCCCACACCTAACAACAACAACAACAACAACAACAAAGAATGGTTTGGGTTCTTCTTAGGATCAACTGGTCTATCACCTTCCTCCATGTTCAAAGTCTTGAGAATGGCAGTCAAAGACTTGTTTGAGGTGAATCATGTATTTACTGATTTCAGCCCTTTCTCGCTTACATGAAAAGAATAGTGAAGAGAATAGAAAAGGTGCAGCTCCCTGTTTCTCAGCTCACAGACATTTTATAGACACTGTTGTTGTTTGGTGCTGTCAAGTGAGGTCCAACTCATAGAGACCTTCATAGCATTTTCAACGGCTGATTGTTAAACACTGGGAAGAATCAAATGACCACACCAGCCTGGGTGATGCCACGATAAAGCCAAGGGGACGAGTGGATTGAATCTGCATTATTAGCACTGGTACTGGGGCAGCATTCCTGAGGAAGTTTCCAGACTCGTAAAGATAGGAACAGCCCAGAGGGAGCTCAGAAGCTGCATGTCAGGCTGTCCATGAAAGGAGGTCAGAGCAATTCAACTTCACATCAGAAGCACACAGAAACAAGAAAGTGGAGCCACCTAGCAGATGGGTTCCTTCACTAACTTAATCTTAATGTCAATTCCCTCCCCTCAAAAAGGAGTGAAAGCCATCAAGATTGTGATAGAACTGTCCAAAGTCCATGATGTGAGAACATAAGGTAATACGCAAAATGCGAGAACATAAGGTAATATATTTTTTTCTTCAGAACATAAAACATTGTAGATTTTTATTACCTTATTAGATTTTTATTTAAGTAAGGCTATGGAAGTTTTATCATAATCAAGTAATCTGTCCCACTGGTGTTTAGCAAAGTTTGTTTGCAAGAATATGTTTGGTAATGCTGAAACTTCACAACTCTACTCATTTAATATTCCTTAGAAGCTTCTGTGGACTTTTTTCTCCCCTAGTAACTTTATTTGAAATTAAATTTGGTGGATAAAAGGATCAAAGATTTTGTTAAGGACCTTGGATTATGGGAAATCACATCCTAGGGAGTAAGTTGAAAAAGTAACAGTTATGGAATGGGACAAAACGTGGATGAATTTATTGTAAATCAGAGACAACAATGAAATAGTGTTTGTACTTCTCTCAGCAGATGGACTTCACCCCTGATACTTGTATCAGAGATATTTTTAAATTAGTAAGTAATCCCTTTAGGTAGATCTCCAAATATTTTGAGAGAAGTTTCATAAAATGACCTAAGAGGATTCAAATACCTAATCTATAGCATTGTATGCTTGCAACTATATAAATAAGCATAGTAACCAAAACACTGAAGTATCTTTTCCTATCTGTTATTTTGTGTGAAGCTAAAGTAAGCCTTTTCTCTATGGGTAAATTTGCATTTTTTGATCTGACATTCAAGTGAGGTTTAAAAATTCTTCATTCTATCAAATTGCTGTTTTTTAATCAAGACAATCTAGTTGTTTTAAAGATATATGCCTTGATGGTGCCTCATAACTTTGAAATTAATTAATATACAGATTCCCTTAAGGACACCTTGTCTGTAAAGTAAATATAAGGACTAGTACACAGCTGTTAAGATCTCTTGTAGAAAATATAGTAACTTCCAAGTTCATTGCCTTTAAGAATGCCAAGCTTTTCAATTTGACTAGTTCTTAATCAAAGGGTACTTCAGTTCTAATTGCTAGCCTATCTTGATCAGATAGGGAGAAGATACATAAATACATTAACATTTTATGATGTTGATGTCTGAGGTTGCAAGATGTGTATACATGACAAAGAAGAAGGTGATTATATAACTATAGGCACATACATGGACATGATTTGGCATCTATGAATTAAAGAACAATGGAATGATCTTCCTTTCAGATCCAGTTATGAGTTATCCAAAAAGAATAAGGAAACCCTAGAAACCTGTATTTCCAAGTAGCTCTGGTCTATGACAAATAAGCACCAATTTCTTGCCAAATTTCTTCATAATCTTGGTCATTCTGTGCATGAGCAGGACCACAGTGTGTGAATTACATCCTTTCAATTACAAGTTCAATAGCACTTCGGTTTCCCACAAAACCCAACATCAGCTCTATGTGACAAGTAAGAGACAATTAGTCTTCACTTTCAGACTTTAAATATTGCCTTTCTTTGCATTTGGCAGGTTACCTTCTCCAGTTCTCACTTACCCTCTGTCAAACAAAACTGTCAAGTGTAATTAGTATTAACCAATAATTAGAAGGAACTAATGACAAGCCAGATGTGAATTCAGCTATAACATTTTTCAGTACTGATGGACATAAATCATAAGTCTTTTCTTACAGGTTTCTGAAGACTCAACGTATAGTAAATTAATCAGTATTTAAATAGAAAGATAATAAAACAATAAGGTTTGTTGGTTTCTATGTTACAAAGTGTAAGGCAGGCAAATGGAAAAGTACAGCATAGCATTATGTTCAGTGGTTATTTCTTGACCAACCTAGTTTGCACAAGCATAGGCTACAGGATGTGAAGCTTTTGAGTAAAGTTGTAAGGGAGGTAAAACAAGTAAGTATCAATTATGCAAGGAGAAGTGATATGCACTAAACAGGTATAGAAGTACGAGGATTGTGGAAAGCTTCCTGAAGGGAATAAAAGGGTTGAGACAAGCACCAATAGTGTAAAAGAAGACTGGGGAGAAGGGAAGGTGGGTGAAAATCTTGGATGCAGTGAGTGTGGAGGTACTTGAGACAATAATAATATGAAGGCCACTTTGTTAGACACGTAAGTGTTTTGAAATAGCAGGTAGTCAAATTGGATAAGTAGACTAGTTTAACTGAATATATAGAATTACAGCACTTCTCAAGGAGTTATCCAGGAAATTCTGGGAGTCCCTGAGATTATGCCAAGATATCTATAAGCAAAAAACAATTTTCATACTAATTACAAGGTATCATTTGCCTTCTTCATTCTCATTTTCTAATAAGTGTACAGTGGAGTTTTCTGCAGGATGCATAAGATGTGATATCTCAGCAGACTGAATACAGAGCAGATATAGGGCAATAGTTGTCCTCTATAAATCTAGATGTTAAAGAGCTTTGCAAGGAATTATAGGATAATGTGACTCTTCTTACTATTCTTTGTTGTTTGGGGAAGCATACTTATTTTTCATAAGGTATTATTTTTAATGTGTAATGTGCTTATTGTTTTATTTTTAAGTTTATATAAACTATTTTAAGATTTGTTTCAACTCTTAATATGATAAATATAACATGTTACTTATAGTAACAAAAACACTTTGGGATCGTCAATGATTTTAACTCATCTTTCTTTGGGTTTTTCCCCTCTCCTGGTATTACTCTCTCCGTCCCTCAACTCTGCTTTCCAGAAGGAAATTTACGAAGAAAGTGCCCACAAATACCACTTTGTTTCAACCTCTGACTTGGAGAAACCCAAGCTAAGATCATATTTAACCAAATTTCTTGCATAAAAATCTAAATATTCTCTTGTCTCTCTACTGCAAGTCAGTCTGATCCTGTTAGTGAGTCAATACCACTGAAGTGCATACCTATGGTGCCCAAAAAAGTGAACCCATTTTAAGAGATTTTCTCTGTTACTTTTCAAAGCTGAATTGAATTACAGTAGTAATGTGTAGCATGATGTGTGCTCAAAAGCTGGCACTAATCAAATGAATGTCAACACCCTCATGCCACAGGCAGGACAAAGTTTTCCTTTCAAGAAATACATACATAGTTGGGCACCTTGTATTTATAAAGCAAGAGACAGAAATGTGGAATGAAAAAATGAAGGAATGCTCTCATATACATTTTTGCTTTGATATTTTAAATGAAGATCAAATATGTTAGTAATAGAGTAGTTTAGCTATAAAACAAAACCATTGATTAAGCCTACATTAGATACTGTTATTAACAGTAATAAATGTTGTTGTTTTAGGTGCCATCCAGTCGGTATCCAACTCATAGCGACCCTATGTACAACAGGCAAAGCATTATTGTCAGTGCTTCTCTGCTGTTCATACGGTTTTCAATGATGGATTGATTTTTTGGGAGTGGGTTGCTGGGTCCTTCTCCCAAACAGTAATAAATAGGAATAATTAAATAATAAAATATTTAAGATTTTCAAGCTATTTATCCAAATAAGCCAGGAAAAGAAAGACAAGTAACCACATAATGTCACTCATGGAATCTAAAAAAAGTTGATCTCACAGAAGCTGAGAAGTAGAATAGTAGTTATCAGAGGCTGGGGTGGACTTTCTTCATCTTAAGTGTGAAGAAAAATGGTCAAGAATTTGATTTAACACTATCCAAGTGCCTTAGAATTTTGCATAGTTTCTCTGTCTCTAGCAGAAATATTTCTTCTATGCACTCAATTTAATTCCATCCCCATTAGTACCATGCAGTGACATCTCATAGGTCAGTGTCAACTTCCAGAATCATCTCTGGCAGAAAGCTCGGTCTCCAGATTTCCACTCAGGGCTTTGGCCTCATGTAAGTGTGCTGAGCATACTTAGAAGACATAGACCTATCCTGCATGCTATTAATAAGTCAGAGACTGTGATCCTCTCATTTAGTGCATCCTGCTTAATAATTCTTTAAAAATTATGCAGGGAAGTTTGATGCCCTTTTAGGAACTTACTTCATTTATATTTTTGGCCTTGTGGCCAAGACTGACATAATTTTAAATATAATCACTGTTTCTCTGAGAATTGCTATTCCATTTGCTTTCTACTTATTCACTACATATAAATCTGACTACCTACTGCTTGAAATATGAAATCACATGAAACATAATAGAAAATTAGCCTCAAATTTGTCATTTCCAATTATCTGCAAATGTCATTGTTCCTTGAAATATTCTTTGCGTTCAAGTACAAGATTTTTCAGATTCTTTGGTAAATTTCAAACCATCATGAGAAACAGCTCCAATAATATCCCCTTTCTAAAAGCTTCTGTGACCATGTCTACCACATTAGCCCAAGTAGATTTAAATACTTCTGGAGTTCTCTTTAGCACATTAAATTACAACATATTTCATTATACAGATTGACTTACATGCCTGTCAGTCACTTAAAGTATTTCAAAGTCAGACGCCATGGCTTATACACACTCAGGACCTAAAATAGTAAAAAATATTAAATAAATGAATGATTACATGAATGAAAGAATAAATGAATAATCGAAACAAGTAAGTCCTACAGTGTACTACAGTCAGAATTCTAGAAACACAATAGGAAACAAAGCAATTAAAGAAAGTTTTTATTTTATTTTCTTCTAGTTTCCATTTCAGTCTTTGTTTCTGCTTTAGTGGAAATGAAAAGAGATTTTTTCACTGAGCTAATTTTTCTATTTTAACATTCTTTCTGACTTTAATTAAATATCCTCCATAAGCCTGTCTTTTCACCTTCCCTCTCTCAAAATGAAGCAGTGAGCGTTCAACTCGCAGGCTTCACAAAAACTTCACAGCTCTATTTTTAAGGCTTGCAGTAGAGTCAGAGACTCACATTAAGGATTTTTTTTAAAAAGTCTTATTATTAGTAATTACAAAAAACCATTTCAGAGAAAGTGATGTTCTGATCAGAATAAGGCTAGTGAATTTTATATAATCAGTGATTGGCCATCACCATAGCTTCTTTGCATGCTGTTATGACATCGTTTTCTGCTGCGTGCTGATCTGCACTTCAGAGCTTTTACACATTCAACAGTAGTGTACCTACTTTAGAAGCTTTGGAAGTAAGCACATGTAAGATAACAGGAGATGTACAGTGGCTTGATTACAATTGCTGCTTAGGAGTGGTGCAAGGTTTTGTCTGTCAATCTTTTGTCTTCTGATAAGGTCAGCCACTTTGTGTGCTGGTGTGGCATGGGGTGAGCTACTGTCCATGACAGCTCTGGTTAACTACTTTTTTGTAATTGGACTTAGGATGTGCTTTGGGCCATTTTTCTAGAACTATTTCACTTTCCTAGAGCTTTTGAAATCATCAATCTTATGTACATGTATATGTATATTTATCACATGGAAATCTAGCTTGACGGTTTTGATGGGCCATTATTGTAGTTTAAAATTCACTTTTGGAAGATTTCATTTGACATTTCAGACTTATTATGCTACCTTGAAAGCTGGAGTTCCATAGGGCTCTGCCTTTGATCTCAGGTCATCATCAGTTAAAGCAATGATCCACAACCTCCCACTGGAGTGAATGTTAACTCCAGAACCTGTGAAGTTCTATTCACTGTGGCTCATTCTACATGACTAATTATATTGGATGCTTTGAGAACAGTCTGTACATATAGAAACTCTTCCAATACAATTTCATAAATTATTAAAATGAATAGTAATTAGAAATTTCAGGGGTGTTTTATTAAGTATAAATAAAAATCTTATTAAGGTGATACTTTCTTTTTACAAAAA
>VMDO01011054.1:51762-69003 GCA_007922755.1 Pedetes capensis | reverse complement strand
TTTGGAAGAGTGGCAGGTCAACGGAAAAGAGGAAAACCCTCCACCAGATGGATTAACACAGTGTCTGCAACAATGGGCTTAAACATAAATAAGATGGTTTGCCTGGCACAGAATCGGCAAGTGTTTCGATCTGCTGTACATAGGGTCGCTATGAGTCGGACTCGACTCGACGGCACCTAACAACAACAACAACAACATGAGTCGGATACAACTCGATGGCACACAACAACAACAACAATGTATACATATCCTATTTCTACAGAACTTCTGCTTTATTCCTCCACCCCTGGATGTCTGCCTCTTGACATGGCTGATTTCTATGAGTATATGTCTTTCAGGGCATGATTTTGATTTTTAGGTCTAGAGCTATGTGTGATGGCTTGCCTCAGTTGGCCCTTTAGTCGTTCTCCCCACCCCCGACCTTTAGTCAAACATATATCCCTACAATTCAATTCTGTCAAAGATTCTACAAAGTTGTTGTTGTTGGGTGCCTTTGAATTGGTGTCCAACTCATAGTGACCCTATGCACAACAGGTGAAACACTATTGTCAGTGCTTCTCTGGTGTTCATAGGGTTTTCAATGGCAGATTGATTTTTGGGAGGGGGTTGCCAGGTCCTTCTCCCAAGCCTACAGCACCTGGTGTTCCCAGCCAGTCTCCCTTCCAAGTACTAACCAGGCCCGACCCTGCTTAGCTTCTGAGATCTGATGGCATCGGATGCCATAGGGCTACAGCTGCAGGCAACTTACCTTTAGTTTGATAAAATCCAAGGAGTGATTGGTATCATATCCACCTGGAGGAAGGCTAGCCCCAGGGAGACACTTGTCCAGCTGTAGAGAGCCAGTCACTCCTGGAAGGGTTCACTATTTGTAAGGAGAAAGGGAAGGGACAGAGAACTCTCCACTCATGCTCACATCCAAACAGATTTTGGAGATCACCAGACGCACCCTCTCAGTTTCTTTCATCAGCCTCAAAGGCCTGACAAGCCTCTGTTTACCATTATGTAGCTGGAAATCCTGGGTCACAACAAATGACCACCTAATAGCCGCTGTGAAGGCTCCATCTCCAATGTAAAAACAAAGTGGATTTCTCCCTGCATTCAGACCTCATGGCCCCTGAATGGCGGAGTTTACATTAGGCAACACAGCAGGCATTTCTACCTGCTAGGGCTCACGGCCTCCATCTCCAGCTGAGGTAGCTGTCTCCTCCCCTGAGACAGGCATTGTTGTTGTTGTTGTTAGGTGCCATCGAGTCGGTATCTGACTCATAGCGACCCTCTGTACAACAGGGGAAACACTATTGTCAGTGCTTCTCTGCTGTGCATAGGGTTTTCAATGGCAGATTGATTTTTGGGAGGGGGTTGCCAGGTCCTTCTCCCAAGCCTACAGCACCTGGTGTTCCCAGGCGGTCTCCCATCCAGGTACTAACCAGGCCTGACCCTGCTTAGCTTCCGAGATCTGACGGGATCGGATGCCACAGGGCTACAGCTGCAGGCGAGACAGGCATTAGTTGTCATTAAAATGCACAGGCGTGTTCTCTATTTATAATCTGGATGTTGCCTACACTTTGAAAAAAAGTTTTTGAAGAAGGATTAGCAGGACTAGGAAGGGTTCACATATGTTAAGCCTCACTCTTGGTGTTGAAGACATCACAGCCGTGTACCACCCAGGAAGCAGAAGGAACCTGAGGGAGGCAGAGAGGGAGGGCGAGAAGCTGTGTAATTCACCCTCAACAATACAAAGCTGGGGTCAAATGCAAATCTGGGGGTGTTTTATACGGGGGAATTCCCAGACAGTTGCTAGAGTTTTGGGTTTTAGCACTGTTTTCCCTTCGCTTCCTGTATTAGTCAAGTTCACATTACTGCAAGGAAATACCTAAGGCAAGTGTCCTCTAAAGAGAACCTAGTTAGCTCACAATTTGGGAGGTTCAAAGTCCAAATGGTGTAGCACAGGCCTGGCAAGGGCCGTCCCTCGGCTGTATCCCTGCCTGCTGCAGATAGCAATCATGGGAGTGCGTGGTGGGAGCATGATTACGTCTTGGATCAGAACAGAGAGAGGAGGAATGGGCTGGGGTCCCACAGTCCTCCTCAGGAGCAACTCCCCAGTGACCTCCCACAAGGCCTCCCCATGCCAAGGTTTCCATCCTCTCCCAACAACACACCCTGCAGACCAAGACTTCAATCTGAATAGACTTTTAGGGCAATACTCAAATGAAACAACTAGGTGATATCCAAACCATAGCACTTCCTGTGTGGTTTTTTTTCTCCCTGTGAGAACCTGGGCAGTGTATGGGAGGGGAGGTGTCTAAGGCAAAACTCAACAGTTTGTCCTGGAGGCTACTGCTAAGAACTATGGCCAGTCCAAAGGCTGGCCCTTGGCATTTCCCCATATTGCCCTATGTGCTTTCCCCAAAGTACCAAATCGAGCAAAGGTCATGACTCCAAGGGTCTGGTGAAGTGCCTGGCACGGTGGCACACGCCTGTAATCCCAGCAGCTCGGGAGGCGGAGGCAGCCAGAGGCAGTCTGTGTAACTTAGTGAGACCCTGTCTCAAAAAGTAAAAAAAAAAAAATGGGCTGGGGGCGCAGCTCAGTGGTCCAGCACTTGCAAAGTATGCAAGTGCGAGGCCCTGGGTTCAACCCCTTAGTACCACCAAAAAAAAAAAAAAACAACAAAAAACAAGGGTCTGGTGAGAAAACCTGCCCCCAGGTTGTCATATTTCATTGCATTAAACTTCTAACCAATCGAAAGTGATCACTCATCCACTCCCTTGGGATGCCGCACTGGGTGTCTCTATCTATTCAGGTTCTTATAACAAAATATCTTAGACGGAGTGATTTACAGATTTGTTGTTGTTGTTAGGTGCCGTCGAGTCGGTATCCGACTCATAGTGACCCTCTGTACAATAGGGGAAACACTATTGTCAGTGCTTCTCTGCTGTTCATAGGGTTTTCAATGGCAGATTGATTTTTGGGAGGGGGTTGCCAGGTCCTTCTCCCAAGCCTACATCTTCTGGTGTTCCCAGGCGGTCTCCCATCCAGGTACTAACCAGGCCCGACCCTGCTTAGCTTCCGAGATCTGACGGGATCGGATGCCACAGGGCTATGGCTGCAGGCGATTTACAGATATTAGACACATATTTCTCACTATTCTGTAGGCCTGGAAGTTCAATGTGCAAAGTGCCGACATCTAGCAAAGGCTCAGTCTCCGCTCCAAGATGGTGCTTGTTTCTGCCACCTCATGCGGGCTCCCTCATGGCCCTTTACAAAGGCACTAAGCCCACTGGTCAGGACAGAGCCCTTAGGATCTAGTCACCTCCTAAAGGTCCCGCTTCATATTTTTGCACTAGGGATTAAGTTTCAATATGAATTTTGGAGGGGACACAAACATTCAAACCATAGTGCTGGGTACCAAGAAGAAATACAAAGGGAAGAAGCAGCCGTTGAGTAGTTTTATAAACTTCCCAAATCTCCTCGTAAAACAGACCAAGTAAGACAGCAAAGACCAAAAAGTTATGGAGAATTTTTGCAATAGAATTAGCATCATCCCTGCAAACTCCACTACCAACAGGTCTGCACAAAGCATCTACAGTTCCAGACCCACAGGGGGGCAGTGGCAGTGCTAGAAGGAGAGAAGGCTTGCACATTGTGGTTCTGAAGATGCTGAGGATGGAGGAATCACAGACTCATCAGTAGGTGTCTACTGGGGGGCACGGGAAGCCAATGGGAGCAGAGCAGCCAGAAGCAGGAGAAGGATCTGCAAACTCCATCGCAAGGCTAAATGCAAGGGAACCAGGGTGCACAGACCTGATGTGTGGACATGGTCCCGACCCAAACACTTGCAAAGCGAGCAAGGTCCCTTCTAATTCAAAGCCTTGTGCCAGGGGGTATCTGGGTCAAATACAAAA
Source organism: Pedetes capensis (assembly GCA_007922755.1). Taxonomy (NCBI): domain Eukaryota; kingdom Metazoa; phylum Chordata; class Mammalia; order Rodentia; family Pedetidae; genus Pedetes; species Pedetes capensis. The sequence goes on along the minus strand of VMDO01011054.1, from coordinate 65,100 downwards.
GCAAGAAAAGATGATCCAGACAAATGGACGTGGGGGTGCAGAAAGGGGACAGCATAGACAAAACAGCTCTCAAAAAGTCCGGAATTCTTATTTCTTTGTGAAAAATAGAGGTAAGAGAAATTTCAAAGACATTTCCAGGAATCACAAAGCCATGTCCTTATTTGGATCCTGATTCAGCCTACAAAAGAAAATATACACAACCAGGAAAATATGAGCGTGTCAATATTTAATGATATTAAGGAATTAATGTTATTTTTGTTGTTGTTAGGTGCTGTTGAGTCGGTGTCCAACGCACAGTCACCCAATGTACAACAGGTGAAACACTATTGTCAGTGCTTCTCTGCTATTCATAGGATTTTCAATGGCAGATTGATTTTTGGGAGGGGGTTGCCGGGTCCTTCTCCCAAGCCTACAGCATCTGGTGTTTCCAGGCGATCTCCCATCCAAGGACTAGCCAGGTCCAACCCTGCTTAGCTTCCGAGATCTGACCAGGACGGATATCACAGTGGTAAGGCTGCAGGCCCTCTGAAGCTATGAGCCAATATAAATCCTGCTTAGTTTCTGAGATCTGATGGAATCGGACGCCACAGTGCCAAAGCTGCAGGCTAATGTTATTTTTAGGTATGATAAAATATTGTGCTTGCGATTATAACAGGTACCTAAAAACTGCTTTTGCTGAAAAGCACTGACTCTTCATCTGGACCCATGCAATATCTACAAGTAGGCTAAAAGGCTGGCAACCCTGCCTTCATTTCGCATCTGGCTCCTTTAGTCTGGGCCACACCCCTGCTTCACTCTGCATGTGATCGTGTTAATCACTGAAGGGGTATCTGTCTAAAAACTGGCAGCTCCGAACCCATCTCACTCCCCTTCAAGGCTGAAGGCACAAAGAAAAGAGTAACAGAGGCATCGTGCTGTCAGCTTTTACAGTGTCCTCTTCCAGACCCCTGAATTTGTTGTTGTTGTTGCTGTTGTTGTTGTTGTTGTTGTTGTTGTTAGGTGCCATCAAGTCACGTCCGACTCATAGTGACCCTCATAGGGTTTTGGTACCTGAAAGTCTCCAGTCATTGTCCTAAACCTGCAGTCACTTTGGATTCCAGCAAACAGCAGGGCCTTGCGGACAGGACACCCCATGAGGAGATCACCCCCAAGCAGGAGCCCACAGGAACTGGGTGCTAAGGAAGGGACTTCTTTCTGTAGGGCCACCTTGCAGACTCAGAGCAGAGATAATCAGCCAGACCCCCATTTGGCCAAGCCTGCTTCCTTATGCCCACCTCTCACCCCACCACCCTGATTCTGCCTCGATTTACCCCTTGAGTTTCCATTAGTAACCGGAAGATAGCCTGAAACGTTTCTTTTCCACCTTCCCAAAACGGCCTTTTTGATTAAAATCCTTTCCTGCCTTTTCACCCTTGTTTTTGTCTGCTTTCTTTGGGGTGAATAGCCAGCGTTGACCCTCTGGCCTAGGACTTTGGTAACATTACATTTTAAAAAACATAATGCTAATCTATTAAAGGTGTGTGCTGATGTGTTTATAAATAAAAGTACTTAATGTCCCGGCTGACTACAAAATTATCCAAGAATGGGGCAGTGGGGAGGTATCGATGAAGTTGTTGTTGTTGTTGTTGTTGTTAGGTGCTGTCGAGTCGGTATCCGACTCATAGCGACCCTCATAGGGTTTTCAATGGCTGAGTGCTTCAGGATTGCCTTGGGAGTGGATTGCCAGGCCCTTCTCCCATTTTTGCAGTGCTGGGAATTGAACTCAGGACCTCAGATGATCTTATTTTGATATATATTGAAGCTCATTGATAAGAATATGAGTCTTTGACTTATATTCTGTGCTTTGCTGTGAATGAAGAGCCCTGTAATTCAAAACTCAGTGAACAGACAGTAACAGAAGCCTTAGAGCTTGGCACCCACAGGGCAGGAACACCTCATGGCTCTATCCTGAAGCCAGTACTACCAGGAAAGGGCATCCATAGGCACAGACTCCTTTATAACTTGACCCCTCAGATTTTCTTCCATTCAACAGTGGCAGTGTATTTGCGCCAAAGGTGACCCGAGCCTTAGGAATGATAGTGCTCCATTATCTGCTAGAATGTAAAATGTATAAGGGCAAAGATTTCATCAGTTGTGTTACTATTGTAATCCCAGGACTTAGAATAGTTCTCGGCACATATAGGCCTTCAGGAAGTATTTGTTGGTGAAGTGAATGAATCACCTTGACTAATTCAAGTGCATAATTTCAGGCTGTAATTACCACTTACGTGTCTTTCCTTTTGCACAGAGGAAGGAGGACTGTGTGCTTTGTGGTGGCCTGTCAGCTTGTCGTGCAGTGGGGGCTGGCATGCTGCTGTGATGCTGAAAGCTATGCAGGCAGTATTGCAGATACCAGCAGGGCCCCCCCTGGTGGATAGGTTTCAGCTGAGCTTCTAGACGAAGACAGACTAGGGAGAAGGACCCGGCAGCCCACTCCTGAAACAATTAGGCATTGAAAACCCTATGAATAGCAGAGAAGCACTGGCAAAAATAGTGCGAGAAAATAAGCCCCCCTAGGATTGGAGGCATTCAAAGGACAACTGGGGAAGAGTTGCCTCCTCAAAGTAGAGTTGATCTCAATGATGGGAATGGAGTAAAATCCCTGGGACCTCCAGTTGCTGATGTGGCACGACTCAAAATGAGAAGAAAGGAAGTGGCTGCAACAATGGGCTCAAACACAAAAAGATCGTATGCTTGGCACAGTGTTGGGTGGTGCTTCGTTCTGTTGTACATACGGTCGCTATTAGTAGGATGCAACTTGATGGCACCTAACAAGAAATAAAAGCTTGGATTAACTCCTGAAGGGACCTCCAAGTTGTATGCTATGATCAGAATGTGTCACCCAAACTCAAATGTTGAAACTTCATCACCAATATGACAGTATCAAGAGTAGGGCCTTCAGGAGGTGGTTAGACCACAGGGCTCTGTCTTCATGCATGAGATTAATGACTTACAGAAAGGCTTCACACAGCATTTGCCTCTTGTGCCTTTCTACTGAAGACACAGTATTCAAGGCTCTATCTTGGAAGCAAAGACTGAGCCCTCACCAGACACTCAACCTGCCAGTGCCTCGATCTTGAACTTCCCAGCCTCCATAACTGTAAGTAATAAACTCATATTATTTATAAATTGTCCAGACTCCAGCATTTCATTATAGTAGCAGGAAAACACTAAGAGAGTAGGAAAAAAACAATGTCTGACCTTGTAGCCACAGAGACCTTTGGGGACACAGAGAGAGCAAAAGAACTGAAGACCAGGATTACTGATTGCTTCACTTTGCAACATATCCAGTACCCAGCATTCAGCCAATGAGCATTACTTAAAAGGTAGTATTATGTGTGTGATAGTAATTGACGGAAATAAATTAATGCAAATTTTGTGTATTAGTCATGTTACTTGGTTTGCTTATTTCATCAATGAGGATTTTTAAAACTCACCTGCTGCTCAGAGCAGTTCTTGTAACAGGATACAGTTTTAGTAACAATAACCACTATCCATCTTCCTTTCCTCTTCACCCTGGCATTAGCCCCTTGCTGGAGAGAGAGATGGTGGGAACAGTTACCCTCAGTCCACTGGGCTCTTGTATTAGTTACTTTTCAGTTACTGTAGCCAAAATACTTAGTGAACTCAGGAGAGGAAAGATTTATATTGGCTCATAGCTTCAGAGGGCCTGCAGCCGTACCACTGTGGTACCCGACCTGGTCAGATCTTGGAAGCTAAACAGGGTCAGACCTGGTTAGTACTTGGATGGGAGACCACCTGGGAATACCAGGTGCTGTAGGCTTGGGAGAAGGACCCAGCAATCCACTCCCAAAAATGAATCAGCCATTGAAAACCCTATGAATAACAGAGAAGCATTGACAATACTCTTTTACCCATTGGGCATTTGAACCCAAGGCTTTTGGATCCCAAAGCCATGCCCCAAAATCTCAAGCAACATTGCCTCCTGGACTTGGGTCCTACAGAGTTAAGGTGCAGTCTTGTAAGCTCACAAGGTAAGTCACTGCCCCAAGCCTTAGGAGGGGCTCTCTGAGAGCATGGTCACAGCTGGGACAAGGGGGTAGTGATTACAACCCAGCCCTGGGTAGGTGGGACCAGGCATGAGAACCCTAAGGGGTCAGAAGCCTCCAATCTTTCATTCCCATGCGTATTTGAGTCTGCGACTCCAAGGCAGACAGACCTACAGGTGAGTCCCAGCTGCACTACCCACTAGCTATATTACTTGGGGCAAATTTCTTAACAAGTCTGTCCTGCTTTATAAAATGGATACTTGTTGTTGTTGTTGTTGTCGTCATTGTTGTTTTGTTGTTGTTGTTGTTGTTGTTGTTGTTGTTGTTGTTATGTGCCATCAAACTGGGTCTGACTCATGGTGCCCTACATACAACAGAACAAAACACTCCCTGACACTGTGCCATGCCTGGCACTATTGTCAGTGCTTCTCTGCTATTCATAAGATTTTCAGTGGCAGATTGTTTTGGGAGTGATCGCTAGGTTCTTCTCTCTAACCTGAAGTACCTGGTATTCCCAGACAATTTCCCATCCAAGGACTAACCAGGCTGAGCCTGCTTAGCTTCTGAGATCAGGCAGGATCAGATACTTAGTTTACTCAGTTTACTCAGATTACTAGGGTGCAGACTGGATACTACTATCTACCTTAAATTCATCTTCATTCATTTGGTCAAGAAGAATTTATTGGGTTCTTACCATGTCCCAGACATTATGGTTAAAAGATAAGAGGGAAGAGGGGATAAATGCAGAGTATACAAACTCCTTGGATAGGTTCTGTGTTCGTCAGCTTTCTGTTCCTGTGACAAAATACCTGAGACAGATCAAGTTAAAGGAAGAAAAATTTATTTTGGCTCATGGTTTCGGAGGTTTCAGTCCCTGGCTGCTTAGACCTGTCTCTCTGGGGCTTTGCTAAGGCAGAGTATCATGGCAAGGAGCGTGTGGTGCAGCCGAGTTGCTCACCTCATGTTGTCCGGGGAAACAAAGAGAGAGAGAAAAAGAAGGGGCTGCAAGGAAAAACTATAACCCCCAAGGGAATGCCCCCAAGAGCTCACCCCTTCAACTAGTTCCCTCCTCCCAAGTTTGCATCACCTCTCAATAGCCCATTCCTTTATGAACCCACCAATGGAATAATCCACTGATGAGGTCAAAATCCCCCGTGATCCAATCACTTCCCAGAAGCCTCACCTCTGAACAATGCTGCTTTTGGGACCACGCCGGTGCACGAGCCCTTGCGGGAGCTGAAATCAGTTCCAAACCCTAGGAGATTCCGTACATCCCAGATTGAGAGATTCCGCCACAAAGAGGTGGTGAGGATGCCCATGTATGTTTCAGGGGTCAGGGCAGTGGGAGGCTGAGGTATGTTCACCCACAGGCTCTCCCAGGGGAAAAATCCTGCCAATTATAGAGGCCCACATCCTGGCCAATTTTCAGTTATACGCATGATGTTAGTGAACGCGGAATTGGGAGGAGATGCCTTCAATTGGTTCTCCAAGGCTGAGCCAGCCTCCTCCAGCACCCACTGCTCTGAGGAACCTCTGAAACGGGGTGTAGGTTTCCTCCCGGAGGGTGAATCAAAGCTTGCTTCAAGAGAATAATAAATGGGCAATAGCTCAAGTCCCCTGGACAGCAAGTCACCTGTGGGCTTCCCCGACAGTTCTTCTGCCTAACTTGGTGCGGGCTGACGTGCTGAAGCCCGGATGGAAGGTCCAAAAGCGATGCCTAATGGAGGCTCTGTGGCTCAGGCCTCAGTTTCTCTGCTGGAACATCTTCATACAGCTATTTTGGAAGAATCATGAGAAATAATACAGTTATGAACCAGCTGCGGTGGAGCACACCTATAATCCCAGTGGCTTGGTAGGCAGAGGCAGGAGGATGGCAAGTTCGAGACCAGAGGCAGTCTGTGTAATTTAACGAGACCCTGTCTCAAAAAAAAGAAAAAGAAAGAAAGAATACAGTTATTATTTCAAGCCATTAAATCTTAGAATAATTCATCGCATGGATAACTGAAGTTGGACATTTCCCCCAGAACTTACACCATCCCATCTAAATTCTGGCCTTGGGAAAAGGCAGGATGATCCTCTAATAGGTCCCAACGCATACTCCTATTTGTAAGACCATACTGTTTTCAGAAAGACTGATTTATTCTCAAGCACCCAGTGATGATATTGCTCACTAGCATTAAACAAACAAACAAACAAACAAACAAACAAAAAACCAGTTTTTCCTAGCAACTTGCCAAATAACCTTGAAAAATTGAAAGCTAATGAAATTAAGGGCTGGGAATTAGCTCAGTTGGTAGAGCGCTGCTCTGCAGTCTCTGAGGTCCAGAGTTCGATTCCCAGGACCGCAAAATGGGAGAAGGACCTGGCAATCCACTCCCAAGGCAATCCTGAAACAGTCAGCCATTGCTTACTTGACGGCAAGTCGGACTTGACGGCACCTAACAACAACAACAACAACAACAACAAGGAGAATTAGGATGTTTTGACACATTTGTTTTCACACACATTTGTCGCTAGGCATAACATAAATGAAATAAAAATCAACCTCTCCCATCAGTCACAATAATAAATTAGAGCCAGCACTGTGCACTGAACCATCAAGCTATTTCAGAAGAGTTGGTTGGTGTGTATGGGAGGCATATGTCTGTACCACTCAGTAAAAGACATAATTACTATGTTGGGGCTGCTTCCTTCCCTTTCCTTATAATGAGTAAGATATTTAGAGCCCCGAATTGTTTATGTGACATTTCAATAAGTAATGCAGAGATTTGACAACATTTCCATATTCCTCTTTTAAAGTCTGAAGGCCTCTGCCTTAATCCACGCTCTCTGGCATTTATTGCTGTTTGTTACACTAACAAGTAAGATTATGAGAATTCTAATGAAGGCTTCCAGTGAAAAACTCTGTGATTAAAATGCCATAATAACAGTTGCATGCATTTATGTGCCTGATTACCATAATCTATTTAGCACAAGTAAACACACAAACAGAAGGAGCCAAGCAGACACTCCTTCGAAGGGAGAATTTGAAATGCGAAGGAGACAATGTAAATATGTAAATGCCTCTGTGTATTCTTTTCATCTCTCTCCTTTCTCATCCTTGCTTTTCTTCCCCCCCCCCCACCCACCCCCCCAGCCCCGTTTGCTAATGAGAAGACTATGCCATCACATGTGGTCCCCACTCTATCCGGCTGAGGTGCATTTTGGGGCCATCTGCTGGGGCCCGCATCCTAAACAATGCCACCCAGAAAGCGCTGGATATATTTGCAGCCACCTTTGACATCCTGGAATCGAAGAAATGGTATCGCAGAGACTGCAGTCTTTGATGTGTTCACTCGGAACACTTGGTTCAGCTGTTACTCCATGAATGTGAGGCCGGGACGAGCGTGGCCACGCGGGGCCCTATCGCCCCCCCCCGCCCCTCCCCCGCAAACAACACATTGTCGACAAATTAAAAGCGATCATGCCAGGTTTCTGAATTAGCCTCCCCTCTGTATCTCTGCTGGATTCGTTATTTTTAATTCCTAATAAAATGTCAGGCAGTAGATGGACTGATGTCTTCCACTGGGTAAGGGATTTTGAAAAACTTTCTTAAAAGTGAAACAGAAGCCTTTAATATAAAGCTAGGATAATGATAATAGCCCCACGGGGGCAATAATTTAAAGAAATTTGCCGGGATCCCAAGGATGTCCTAATAAAGAGAAAACATAAGCATCGTTTTGGGTTTTGATTTTTGGTTTTGGGGGTACTTAGGGGTTGAACCCAGGGCCTGGCACACCCTTTGCAAGGGCTGCACCCCCAGTGCCTTTTTTTTTTCTGATCTTGAGACAAGGTCTTGCTAAATTACACAGGCCACCTTTGGCCTCAAACCTGTGATCCTCCTGCCTTTGCCCCCCTAGTTGCTGGGGTTACAGGCATGAGCCACAGTGCTTGGCTTCATGCTTTTGTTATAAAGAAGGAAACAATTTCTGGCCGGGCACAGTGGCGCACGCCTGTAATCCCAGCAGCTGGGGAGGTGGAGACAGGAGGATCGCAAGTTTGAGACCAGAGGCAGTCTGCGTAACTTAGGGAGACCCTGTCTCAAAAAGTAAAAAAAAAAGGGGGCTGGGGGCACAGCTCAGTGGTCCGGCATTTGCAAAGCATGCAAGCGGGAGGCCCTGGGTTCAACCCCCAGTACCGCAAAAAAAATTAATAAATAAAAATAAAAAAAGACGGAAACAATTTCTCAAAACATAAACAGGCAGGAAACTGACCTCTTCTGAAATGCCGACTGATGGACTGAGAAAATGTACATGGAAAAGTGTAGGGGAGTTCATTTGTGCTGCTGTTTTACAGAGTATTATTGCTGTTAGGCGCCGTCAAGTCGTGTCCAACTCATAGCAACCTAAGATTTTCAATGGCTCATTGTTTCAGGATTGCCTCTGGAGTGGATTGCCACAACCTACTCTCATTTTTGCAGTGCCGGGAATCAAACCCGGGACCTCAGAGAGTGCAGAGTGGTGCTCTATCAACTGAGTGAAATCCCAGCCCCTTGTAGAGTATTAGACAAAGGCTAATCCTGCAGCCGTACCACCGTGGTATCCAATCCCATTAGATCTCAGAAGCTAAGCAGGGTCGGGCCAAGTTAGTACTTGAATGGGAGACCGCTTGGGAAAACCCAGTGCTATAGGCTTGAGAGAAGGAGCTGGCAACCCACTCCCAAGAAACAATCAACCATTGAAAACCCTATGAATAGCAGAGAAGCACTGACAATAGTGTGCAGCATGGCACAGTGTCAGGTAGTATTTCATCTATTGTACATAGGGCCATTATGTGTCAGCCCCAACTTGACAGCACCTAACAGCAACAAACCTTTAGGGTTAGTGTAACTGAGGTCTGAAAATAACTATATTGGCTCCTGTTTATAAGTATGGTTTTGTTCTATTTCCCAACAACAATTCTGAAACACATTTTTAAAAAAAAAAACCTGGAATACTCATACATGTTTTTGTTGTTGTTGTTAGATGCCATCGAATTGGTATCTGACTTATAGTGACCCTACTTACAACAGGTGAAACAGTATTGTCCGTGTTTCTCTGTTCTTCATAGGGCTTTCAGTGGTGGACTGAATTTTGAGAGTAGGTTGCCGGGTCTGTCTCCCAAGCCTATAGCACCTGGTGTTCCCAGACAGTCTCCTATCCAAATACTAACCAGGCCAGACCCTGCTTAGCTTCCAAGATCTGACGGGATCGGATGCCACAGGGCTACAGCTGCAGGCCTATACTCATATATAGAAAGCAGGAATAGCTAGATTCACTGAGCTTTCACTGTGTCCCAAGTGCTTTTCACATATTATTATGTTCAACTTTCACAATAAATCTGTGAGGAAGATATTGTTACAGATGAGTAAATGGAGGCACAAAGAGGTCACATAACTTACCCAGAATGGCACCAGTTTCAAAAGAGAGGAAATTAAAATTCTAACCTAGGCAATCTGAACCTAAAGCCTGCAATTTTAAATAGAAAGGGAAACTTTGTTTTCACCAGAGTTTAAGTATCATATGTCGCCGGGCATGGTGGCGCACGCCTATAATCCCAGCAGCTGGGGAGGCAGAGGAAGGAGGATCGCAAGTTCGAGACCAGAGGCAGTTTGTATAACTTAGTGAGACTCTGTCTCAAAAAAGTAAAAAAATGGGCTGGCGGTGGGGCGCAGCTCAGAGGTCCAGCACTTGCAGAGCATGCAAGCATGAAGCCCTGGTTCGATCCCCAGTACCGCAAAAAAAAAAAAAAAAAAAGAATTGTATGTCTTCGAGGAAACCTCTATTCAATATGGGGTCATATCTGATGCATAGTAATCCTACAATATGAGAGCTCTAACCATTAATACAGTAATAATAAAACATCCGGACTCTTAGAAAAGCCTATCATTTCCATCTCTGTGCACATTTCTAACATGCCTTCCCATGCATTTTTCAAATTAAAAGGTTTTTAAAGAAGGGAGGCCAGAGGGACAAAGAATTACAAACGTTTATCACTAAAAGCAAAGCAGCCCATTGTTTGACTCCCCCTGCTCCACACTTACCTGCACATATGGCGGGGCCTGGAAGCCGGCATGCCAAACACCATATGCACCAAATAATCACAGGGGTAGGTTTAAAGAGACAGCCTTCCCCCTAATTTGACCAATTTGGCATTTGGGGAGTCGTCTGTCTGCTCCTATCTTGGGAATTTTCAAACAATGAGTTGAAAGAGAAATTAGGGAAGACAGACAATATTTTGGAATCAACCTAATAAGTGTGAACAGCTGTGATGTGGATCACTGGCACGGTAACTGATGGGCCCTTCCTCGCTGGGGAACATAGACGTCCGCCTCCCAGGGGGTCTGTCCTCTCTGCCCGTGGCTCCGTGCCGAGCCAACATCCTTTACTTGCAGGATGGTTTCTGTGCACCCTCCAGGCCCCTGCCTCAAACCCTTGGACAATACCACATGGACACCAGATCCCACTGGGGTCCGCCACACATCTCCAACTCCCCACATCCTAAACACTGCTGCTTCCTCAGTGATTCTCCGTCTTAGGTGAGGAGATGGGGTGACTCCATCCACCAGTCGCCTCAAGCTTACAAAACCAACGAACTCCTACACTGCCCTGCTCCCCTGCCGTGTACACGCAGTCAGTGAGCAAGGCTTGCTGACTTCGCCTCCTAAAAATGTCTTCCTCTTGTCCCCTCTTCACACAGCTGCCACTGCCCAAGGCTGGGGTCTGTATTAGTCCTACTAGGGCTTTGTAACAGGGTACTGAAGACTGAGTGTCTTATATGGCAGACATTTATTGTCTCACAGTTATGGAGGCTGGAAGTCAGAGATCCAGGAGCTAGCAGGTGGGTTTCTCAAGGGGCTTCTCTGCTTGGCTTATAGATGGCCACCTTCTCCATGTGTCTTCAAGTGACTGTCCCTCTGTGTCTATGTCTGTGTCTCAATCTTTTTGCTCTTCTTTCTTTCTTTCCCTCTTTCCTCTTTCTTTCTCTCTCTCTTTCTTCCTTCTTTTCTTTCTTTCTTTCTTTTCTTTTCTTTTCTTTCTGCAATACTTGGGGGCTGAATCCAGGGCCTTGCATGTACTTTGCAAATACTCTACCACTGAGATGCCCTCCTGTTATTGTTGTTGTTAGGTGCCATCGAGTCAGTATCCGACTCATAGCGACCCTCATAGGGTTTTCAATGGCTGACTGTTTCGGGATTGCCTTGGGAGTGGATTGCCAAGTCCTTCTCCCTGTTTTGCAGTGCTGGGAATTGAACTCAGGACCTCAAAGACTGCAGCGCAGCGCTCTACCAACTGAACTAAATCCCTGCCAGATGCACCCCAGCCCTTTCTAAATTTATCTCAAGATAGAGTCTCACTAAATGATGCAGGCTGCCTCTAGACTTGAACTTGCAATTCTCCTGCTTCTGCCTCTCCAGTCTCTGGGATTACAGGCGGGCGCCACCATACCTAGCCCCAATCTCTTCTTCCTCTTATAAGGCCAGTGGTTGTATTGGATTGAGGATCCACCCCAATAATCTCACTTAATTTAATTACATCTCTAAGGACCCCAAGGGCTGGGATTTAACCCAGTTGGTAGAGCACCACTCTGAAGTCTCTGAGGTCCCAAGTTCAATTCCCAGCCCTGCAAAAATGGGAGAAGGACATGGCAATCCACTCCCAAGGCAATCCCAAAACAATCAGCCATTGAAAACCCTATAAGGGTCGCTATGAGTCGGACACGACTTGATGGCACCTAACAACAACAACAACAAGGATCCCATGTGTAAATACAATCATGATCTAAGGCAGAGGTCCCCAAATACTGAGCTGTGGACCGGTATGGGTCCGTGGCCTTTTAGGAATGGGCTGCACAGCAGGATGTGAGCTGCATGTGAGAGAGCGAAGCTTCATCTGAATTTATAGCTGCTCCCTATCATTTGGATCACCCCAAAACTACCCCCTGACAGGTCTGCAGAAAAATTGTCTTCCAGGAAACTGGTCTCTGGTGCCAAAAAGGTTGGGGCCTGACTGGTGATCTAAGATACTGGTTAGGTCTTTAACATATAAATGGGGGCAAGAGGCCACAATTCAACCCATAATAGGGTTCTTATCACCTCTGACAGTGACTGTAATGAAGCCCTGCATTTTCCATGCTTTCTAAAACAATAAGACCCTGTAGTTTCCAAATTTTCTAGCAAGGCCCATGCATTACTTCTATTATTGGAAAAACTTAATCAACTGATTACTTTAAAGAAAACTGTGATGGTCTCCTGCCAACTCAGGGCAGTCTCTTTGGACACTGTGTTATGTTGTCAGCCTCTTCTCCAGATCTTGGTTTTTTTGTTTTGTTTTGTTTTGTTTTTGTTTTATGGTTTTTTATGGGGCTTTTCCACTGCGCTGCAGTCTCTGAGGTCCCGAGTTCCATTCCCAGCACCGCAAAATGGGAGAAGGATGTGGCAACCCCCTCCCAAGGCAATCCCAAAACAGTCAGCCATTGAAACCCTATGAGGGTCGCTATGAGTCGGACACAACTCGACGGCACCTAACAACAACAACAACAACAGCATGGGGCTTTTGTTTGCTGGCTTTCTTGCTTTTGGTTGGTTTGGTTGGTTTTTGTTTTGCAGTACTGGGAGTTGAACCCAGGCCCTGGAGCATGCAAGACAAGTACTCTACCACCCGGCTGCATCCCAGCCCCTTTTTATTTTTTATTTTGAGATGAGGTCTTACTAAGTTTCATAGGCTATATCTGGCTTCAAGGGCTGGGATTTAGCTCAGTTGGTAGAGCGCTGCGCTGCAGTCTCTGAGGTCTTGAGTTCAATTCCCAGCACCGCAAAAATGGGAGAAAGGCCTGGCAATCCACTCCGAAGGCAATCCCGAAACAGTCAGCCATTGAAAACCCAATGAGGGTCACTATGAGTCGGATACTGACTCGATGGCACCTAACAACAACAACATCTGGCTTCAAACCTGCTATCTTCCTTCCTCAGCCTCCTGAGTTGCTGGCATTACAAGCATGAGCTACAATACCCAGCTAGCCTCTTCTCTATTGTCATTTGTATTAGGCAGCTTTATGTTGCTTACAAGCTCACAGCTGTAGCCCTGTGGCATCCGATCCCGTCAGATCTCGGAAGCTAAGCAGGGTCAGGCCTGGTTAGTACCTGGATGGGAGACCGCCTGGGAACACCAGAAGCTGTAGGCTTGGGAGAAGGACCTGGCAACCCCCTCCCAAAAATCAATCTGCCATTGAAAACCCTATGAACAGCAGAGAAGCACTGACAATCGTGTTT
>VMDO01011054.1:27603-45790 GCA_007922755.1 Pedetes capensis | reverse complement strand
GGTCTCGCTAAGTTATGCAGACTGCCTCTGGTCTTGAACTTGTGATCTTCCTGCCTCCGCCTCCCAAGATGCTGGGATTAAAGGCATGTGCCACCGTGCCTGGCACCCTCTTAATTCTTGGAACATAGTCCTGGAAGGAAGCCCTACACCATTAGGAGCACGGCTGGCTTCTGCCCTAATCCATTCCCTAGATCCCATGTGCACTTGGCCCACAAATCCCCCAGGGAGGCTTAGGTGGCACCTCCTGCCTGCTCAGTATCATAATAAGGGACCAAGAGTGGCTTTCATCATGGACCATGCTGCTTACTTAATCATGGCTACCCCAGGCAGAGCTCACCATAGACATGCATGTGCTATTAGAGTTCAAAGAACCCAGGACCACCGGGCGCAGTGGTGCATGCCTGTAATCCCAGTGGCTGGGGAGGTGGAGGCAGGAAGATCACAAGTTCGAGACCAGAGGCAGTCTATGTAACTTAGCGAGACCCTGTCTCAAAAACTAAAAATAATGGCCTGAAGGTGCAGCTCAGTGGTCCAGCACTTGCAGAGCATGCAAGCACGAGGCCTTGGGTTCAACCCCCAATACTGAAAAAAAAAAAAAAAAAAAAAGAGCCCAGGACCAGCCCTTCCCAGCCTCAGGGCAACGGTCTGACCTCCAGCAGCTTTCATGTGCCCTGAGTCCCACTCCTTTCCCTACTGGGGACTTGTTCCTGGGGAAACCCAAGCTGCCTACTTCATGCCATCTTTCTGCCCATTGCTCTGCCTGAACCATCCTCCCTCTGAAATGTTGGCCTCAGCTGCCACATCTGTGCCTAAGACCCCAGTACCTATGCTAGAGATGATGAAGATGACGAGCCAGATGTTTTCCAGAAACTTCATCCCAGTGTTTTAATGCACTCAGAGCTGCCCCGGAGCTGGTGACAGCAGCTAAAGGTATTTTTAAGTGAGTCAAGCAGCGAGAGCAATGGAATATTATTAGTTCTTAGCATTTAAGATAATGGTTCCTGGTGGCACACACCTGTAAACTGAGGCCAAGGCAGGAGAATTGTTGAGTTTGAGACCAGAGGCATCCTGCAAAACTTAGTAAGACTCTGACTCAAAATTAAAAGACAGAAAACATGGTCTGGGGGTGCAGTCAATGGTAGAGCACTTGCAAAGTGTGTATGAGGCCCTGGGCTCAAACTCCAAGTACCGCAAAATAAGTAAATGGTAATAAGGTAATGATTCTTCGGTAGGGTAGGGGCTGGGATTTAGCTCAGTTGGTAGAGCACTGCTCTGCAGTCTCTGAGGTCCCAAGTTCAATTCCCAGCATTGCAAAAATGGGAGAAATATGTGGCAATCCACTTCTGAGGCAATCCCAAAACAACCAGTCATGGAAAATCCTTTAAGGGTCACTATGAGTCAGATGCGATGCGATGGCATCTAACAACAACAGGTAGGGTAGAGATTGCTGGTTCCTCCAATATCCACCTCCTCTGCTTCCTTTAGTATTTATCAGATGAGCTTTGAGTCATCTTATGATTCTTCTCAGGATAATAGGCAGGGTTCAGGCACAGCTGATATCCCAAAGACACCTGCAGCAGACAGAGAGATGCCCCTTCAGACGTCCCAAACTGGCCACTCAGCATTCAGAAGCCTCTTGCCTTGGGTTACTATTCGGTTTAGCTGGATAAGAAAAGCCAGCACAACTATGGCTTTAACAAAGCACAACAGTCTTCTCCCTGTTGTCTAAGAGACCAGAGGATTGGTTTCTTTTTCTTTTCATGCTATTTTCCATGTGGTTCCACAGCCACCTTATAATCCAATTTATAATCCAGCCTTGACTGTCATGCCCGGATTCCAGCCAGCTGGAGGATGAGAATGGAATGGGAAGGACTTGCTCCCTCTGCCAGTTGCCCATACCTTTTCCACATTCATGCTACTGGCCAGATCGTGGTCACAAAGAAGGCTCAGAAGTGTAGTCCTTAGCTGAGTAGCCATGTGCTCTGCCAAAAGCTCTATTCCTATACAGAAAGAGGAAGAGACTTGAAGGAACAATCAGTAGTATTTGCCACATTGCCATATGACTTGGGGGACGGTGGCTTAATCACATACACCCTACTCTCACCACCTTACCAGATTGTTGAGAGAACCAATGGAAATTATACTGTTATTGCTGTTAATATGTTTAAGAGCAGAGATGCTGTCTATTTCATTTTCTGTGGGATCCTTGGAACCTAGGGCAGTTCATGGTACAAGAAAGCAGTTTAGTAAATACCTGGTGAATATTTTCTTGAAATATAAATATTCCTCAGCCAACAGAATGCAGTGATCCACTTGAGCTGCTCTGTACAAGTGCTTGGGGGAAGTCATTCATAAAGCTTTGAAATAATTGGAGATAGTATTGATGTTGAAATCTGTTGTCATTTGTATTATAATTGCTCTAAAGGGAGAAGTGACATTTTATTCTTCTATCCTGTCAGGTTGCAGTGGTCGGTCCCATCACCTATTTTGACATCAAAGTTGTTGTTATTGTTAGGTGCGATGTTTGACTCATAGCAACCCTCCTAGGGTTTCCAATGGCTGATTGTTTCAGAATTGCTTCGGGAGTGGATTGCCATGCCCTTCTCCCATTTTTGCGGTGCTGGGAACCAAACCCAAGGCCTCAGAGACTGCAGAGCAGGGCTCCACCAACTGAGCTAAATCCCAGCCTGACGTCAAAATCAGAGACCGTATTTTGCCTGGACTCAAGAAAATAAAGGTTGAGCGTTTAAATGAGATGTCAGCCTGGCATTCTCTCTCACGCATTGCAACATAAACTGGGAAAACAAAACTTAAGTGACAACTTGGCAACGTCTATCAAAATTACAAATGCAGGCTGTGACCTAGTAATACTAACCCTAGGGATTTATCATTAGATGGACGACTCATGTGCAAATAGCAATTTACAATTTACAGGTATTTTGTTGCAGAATTATTTGTAATAGTAAAAAGCTGGAAACAATCTAAATGTCTTTTGACAGGGCAGTAGCTAAACAAATTATGGTACATGCATCTGACAGAGGAGGAAATTTTTGTGTTCAAGAAGAAGCTTTTAAAACACTGCTGAGAAGCAATCTCCAAGATATTCACTGGAGAAAAGCAAGAATGGAGATCTTTGTGTATAGTGTATTACCATTGCCATAACAAGGAGAATAGAATATATATGTATATTTGCTTGTATTTGCATAAATTAGCCCTGGAAGGGTAGATAAGAGATGGTATATGAACAAAGGAACTGTGTAGCTGAAGGAAGAGAAACAAGAAGCAAACTTTTCATTATATTCTATTGAGTTTTGAGCTATGTGAGTATATTGCTGTTGTTAGGTGCCCTCTAGTTGTGTCTGACTCATAGCAATCCTGATAGAGTTTTCAATGGCTGATTGTTTCAGAATTGTTTTCGGGAGTGGATTGCCACATCCTTCTCCTGTATGTGAGTATATGAGCTATTCAAAAACTAAACACAAATAAAATAACAATAGCTAATTACCGTCATCTAGTAGTCTTACGTGTATTCTTTAAAACATGTTTGTATAGATCTCTCTGATTCCCCCATACACGTTGTTGTTGTCAGGTGCCATCAAGTCGTGTCTGACTCATAAAGACCCTGATAGGGTTTTCAATGGTTTATTGTTTCAAGATTGCCCCAGGAGTGGATTGCCACATCCTTCTTCAATTTTTGTGGTGTTGGGAATCGAACTCCGGACATCAGAGGCTGCAGAGCGGCACTCTACCAACTGAGCTAAATCCCAGACCCCAGCGGTCCTCAGTTAATGTAAATTCTGTTTCACTGGGGTCTGGGCAGGCCTCTGAGTTTCTATTTGCCACAAGCACTCACATCCAGGGACCACGGGGTCTCGAGAGGGCCGGGCTAGATGGAGCGTCCTCCTTCCTGAGATTGTCAGCACTGGGAAGGGCCCTGTGGATAATGAGGGAAATACAAAATAAAATTGAGATGTGTGCACTGGAGGGCAGTGAGAGAGAAAGAAGGGAGAGGGAGAGAGCTACAGCAGCGAGAGGAAGACAGCAGGAGAGAAGGAAAATCACAGGGTGAAAGGGAGCCGCGGGAGTCCCGTGCAGCCTCCTGTCTTTCCCTCGCTCTTCTCCAAGCCCGGAACTCGTGCGCCACGCGCAGCGCAGAGCGCCCGGGCTCTGCTCGGCAGCTGCCGGCTGCCCCCAAACGGCGGCAGTTGCAGGCCGCGGGCCGGAGCCCTGGCAAGCGTGCAGGGGGTTCCTGCAGTCCTGTGGCCAGGTCACCGCGTCCCGGCTTCTCTGCGCGGAGCCCAGGCTTAGGCCGGGGAGACGGCTGGGGAGTCCAGCGCAGAGGCCGATTCCCTGCCGCCTGCGCTGTCCAGCCGAAGCCAGCGAGGCCACCGGGCACTGGGGAGCCCTACCGGATCACCATCGCGCCTTAGATCATCAGGGCTGCATCTTGCTGCACGTGCCGCTCTTTCCGGAGGCGGCCTGAGTCCATTTTCGGCTCCACTGACCCTGGTACTGGGCTCAGGCAAGGCTGCAGGCGGGTCCCTGGGGCTCAGGAGAGAGCGGGAGCCGCCCTCTGGTGTCTGTCCTGGGACACCGCGGTGGGGGACAGGGATGGTGGGGGGGGGGCAAGTGTTGGAGGGCCATGGGGAGGAGACCAGGAGTGGCACATTACCAGATGGCCTGTTTGAGTTGGAGTGGGAGGAGATGCCACCCTGCCCTCATACGGACTGAGTGAGCAGCCTTGGCCTCATTAGGCATTTTTGAAAGTAGGTCAGCTAGGCAGAAACTGTACGGGTGACGCGATTGTCACTGTTGTCTTCGGTCGCATGTGGCTGCTCTTATAAAATTCTGTAAGTAAGCATCTTACCACTAGCCCTCTCTTAGATTTACCGAGGTCTTCAGAGAACTGCCCCAGTCCTGGGCTCTGGGGATGCCAAGCCGGTTCAGGCACAGTGAAGATCTCCAACAGCTCAGGCTGGGGAGGGAGTCAGACCCTTACACCAAAGTGGGCAGAACCCTGACAAGGGCTGGCAGGAACTCTGGGGGGATGTAGGGGATGCGGGGTGCTTCCCAGGCTGGCCCCTGAAGGGCCAGTACAAGCCACAGGGACTGGAGGAAGGGGGAACAGGGCAGGGGGAGCTGGTGGGTGCAGATGGGATAGGCACAGGGCCCCTGGGTGCGTAGGTGCAGAGAATGGGTGAGAGGAGAAGGTGAGACTCTGGCAAAGGCCAGGTCAGGACCAGCAGGCTGCCAGGAGAGGTCAGACCTGAGCCTGAAGGCCATGGAGAGACATCTTCTCGCTACTCATTAAAGGAACAGAGGCACAGTCTCTAAATAAAACGTCGTGTTTCCCAATCTAGTGAGCCAGGCTGATGGATCATCAGGCACCCAGAGCAGAGCTGCAGGCAACCACCTGATTACGGGCAGAGGTAGGAGATTGCACACCCTCCACCTGTGCAGCAACTCCTGGGTGCACCCAGCAGCCAGGCACCGCGCCCAGGGCAGCGCACACCAGCTCGGTACCGGAAACCCGCTCTGCAGGGTTGTGACCTATTTTTAGCCTGGATGAGTCTCGCCCACTCTCAGATACCCCATCCAGAATCTGCAGTAGCTCCCACCACCCTTATAACCAAAAGAAGTGAAAGGAGCCCATGAACCCTGCCTGGGGACTGCCGCCAGGCCAGGGACACCTCCCCACAGGGGTTCCCCAACCTGTTCTTCCCACCCCCTAAATTAATTCAGAGAGGGCAGGAGATGGCTCCCAGGAGGGTGGACAACAGAAAGGGAGGTACTGGGTCAGTGAAGGCAACAGTGTGGGTGCTAGAATCTTCTGGATGCAGGGAGGGGGCAGGAAGAAGCATGGAGGTGTAGGACAAAGCTGTGGAAGCCTGGAGGACTTAGGATTCAGGGGGCTGGACATTGAATCCAACCCCTGCCCTTGCCCCTGCTCCTGCCCCTCAATCCTGAGTATCTTCATCTGTCAAATGGGAACCCATGCCCTTCCTCTTAATACCAAAGGGACTGTTGTGAAGATTAGGTGAGAAAATGATTTCTAAGCTGAGCTCAGTAAAAATCCTTCCCATCCCTGCTCAGTCCTATTCTAATCTCATTGCACCAGGAACTTTGGGGGGTGGCTAACTTTGATGGCACTGACCATGACAAGCAGGTGGCAGTCTCCTGCTTCATCAGAACGGAAGGTGATCCCCAGAGGGAGATGTTAGTTTGGGTTTCGTTAGGTTACTTGTTTGTTGTTTTCCTGCAGCTTCCCTGGTGCAGGAGACCCCATCCCCAAGCTCCAGGCATTCCTCTGCAATCATCTCGGCCCCCAGCCTCTGCTGACACTCAGGCCTGAGTCACGCCAGGCAGGGACTCCTGAATAGGCAGTGCCTCACAGTCACTCAACACAGTAGTAGTGGAAGAGAGAAAATGCAAGCCCAGAGTGTCATTTGGCCCCTCCCAAGCCCTCTGAATCTCAAATCTCACAAATGACATCCTTTGAGGCTACAGGTAGCTTCTAGAAACTTACTTTACCAGTAAGAAACTGAGGCCCAGAGGGAACTGTTGTTGTTGTTAGGTGCTGTTGAGTCGTGTCTGACTCATAGCGACCCTATGTACAGAAACACTTCCCTATTCTCTGCCAGGCACACAATCTTATTTATGGTTAAACCCATTGTTACAGACACTGTGTCGATCCATCTGGCAAATTCTTTGGCTGACCTGCCACTCTCCCAAACATGATGCCT
Source organism: Pedetes capensis (assembly GCA_007922755.1). Taxonomy (NCBI): domain Eukaryota; kingdom Metazoa; phylum Chordata; class Mammalia; order Rodentia; family Pedetidae; genus Pedetes; species Pedetes capensis. The sequence goes on along the minus strand of VMDO01011054.1, from coordinate 39,047 downwards.
TTCTCCAGGGATTGGTCTCTCCTGACTACATGTCTGAAATATGTAAGACACAGTCTAGCCATCCTTGCTTCCAAGGAGCATTCTGGAGTGCTTCCAAGGAGTACTTCCAAGGAGTACTTCTTCTAGGATAGATCTGTTTGTTCTTTTGGCAGTCTATGGTGTATTCAATGGGCTGGGATTTGGCTCAGTTGGTAGAGCGCTGCACTGCAGTCTCTGAGGTCCCAAGTTCAATTCCCAGCACCGCAAAAATGGGAGAAGGGCCTGGCAACCCACTCCCAAGGCAATCCCGAAGCACTCAGCCATTGAAAACCCTATGCGGGTAGCTATGAGTCGGATACTGACTCGAGGGCACCTAACAACAACAACATGGTATATTCAATAGACGTCCCCAGTACCATAATTCAAACTGGAGATCTCTAAGTCTCTGATACCCATGTTCCTCTCCAGCCTCCAAGCACCAAAGTGGTCTTGCTCTGGACCCTGGCACACGGACCCCCCACACACACACACATGAACTCATCTCTCTCGTCTCTCACCTCGGGCAAACACGTCTGTGTCAGTTTCCCTGTCCATAACATGGGAGTGACACCCACCTCTAGGGCCAATGAGAGATTAATAAAATGAAGTCCTGCAATACTAAGTACCTGGCACAGCCTAGGTCACCTTTAGGTGGTCAGGGTTGTCATTAAGTAGAAGTTACCACCCCTGTCTTTCTAAAGTCTTCCATCCAGCAATCCAGATTACAGACCTCGTGGTTTATTCTGCAAACCGACTGCACATTTCACTTTCCCCCATATTTACACGCACGTTACTTGTCACGTTTCCCACAGACCCAGGCTCATTCGCCCGTGTGTGCGCACTCAGAAGTGTTTAGGAAGCACCTGCCACGCGCCAGGACCCGCTGTCAGCGCTGGAGTCACACATTGGCAAAGCACTGGGTTGCTCCCGAGGCTGAGTTTTGCAAGGATGAAATGCCATTTGTTTGCAGAGTTCTGACTCCCGAAGGGTCTCGCCACACACATTTGGACACCAAACGCTGCCATTCTGCATCCCTCCTGATTTCCGGACCTGGAGCGAAGGCTGAAATGCTTTTTCTCTTCTTTTCCTTTCCAATGCCTCCCATTGCTGCACCCCACCCCCACCCCCCTGGCTCAGGGCAAGGACGCCGCCCTCCTTGGCGGCCGGGAAGGAGTCGCCGCCTGAATGGGAGCAGGAACTTGGGTCCGGGCAGGAGGCAAGCCAGAAGGAAAGGCCCAGCAGGGACCCGGGAAGCGGTGGGAGGTCTGCGCCCCCGGAGCCCCGCGCCCCAGCCGGCTTGGCACAGGCTCCTCCTGGGCCGCCAGGCGGCCGAGCAAAGGCCGGCCCTGACACGCACCCGGCCTTTTGTGCGCAGAAAACACAAAAGAGAGGCAAAAACGGGTCTTCCGTTTTGACAGGGGAGGCCAACAGCTCCAGGACGCCAGGGCCAACCAGGCACTCCCGGAGCCGGGGCCGTTTAGCCTCGGCCAGTGAGCACACAATTCCCGGGGAAGGGACCTCGGCTCAGCCGTGCGCGCTGCTGGGAACCTCGGCTCGGGGATGGGCCCAGGACGTGCACGCCAGGGCGAGCGCGGGTCTTCCCCTCTGGTTTCCGATTATGCGGGTGGGGGTTCGGCCGTAAGGGAGGCGCAACGAGATGTGTCCAGCATCCAATTTGCCCCAGAGTTAAAGAAGCCCAGAGGGACAAAGACGGCCCCCAGCTCCCAAGCAGCTGCCCAAAGAGGCGGAGGCAGCCAAAAGGGAGAAGGGGGCCTCCAGCCCAGAGCGGCCACCAGACCCTCAAAAGTAGTGAGTGGGGACCTAGAGGTGCCGCAGCTCAGCCCCAGAGCTGCTACAGAGGCCTCAGCTCCATGGCGCAGGACTGGGGGCCTGGAGCATCCTTGGTGGCATCCAGGAGGGAACGAGGAGAGCCAGACAACTCTCCTGCCTTCTCGACCCTGCCACCCATGCTCTAGACTCGCCCAGGATTGGGGCGGGCCCTCCAAAGTTCAGGCCTGCCTCGCTTCCAGCCAGGGGACCAAGCGTGTCAAGAATGTCAGGCCGCTCACTCTCGCAGACCGCTGGACGCTGGGCGCACGACAGAATCCAGTGGGAAGCAACAAAAGAAGGAACCCGCGCTCCAGGACACGTGCAGGCGGCTGGACTAACGTTGCCGGCTGCAGCCAAGGCACAAGCACGTTGTGCCTGCTGGTGCTTGTTAGAGACGTTGGCAGGCGCACGACTCCACGCCCCAGCTGGTGGCCCCACCGCGCACACCTCCACGCACGTCTTCACTGCGGTGGGCGCCTGAGGCTCAAAGGAGCGGTCCTCAAATGCCCGAGCTCTTCCTAATCCCCACCCGGCTCCCTGCGTTCGGCCGTCTGTGTGACAGATTCTGCTAATTGAACGGTTATGGGTCATCCTTGTAACTGTTGGACGACATATCACCACGCTTCAGTTCTTCATGCTTTAAATACATATTTAACGGATGGCTGCCGAGCCAGCTGGGAAACACGCGGGTTGAAAAATAATGCTCCAGAAGGCTTGAGACTGGGGCAAAGGGGAAAGCCGGCCGGGCTTTCCTGTGCGGACCTCACAGAGAGGCTTAGCACAGAAATCGGGGCAAAAGCCTGGGTTTTCATATCTGCTTGTTTTGTAACTTTACTATAGGAAAACTAATTACTTATTATGTTTACCATTTGCTGCTTGCTTTTAAAGTCATTTTATGTACATTAAAAGTTCCTAAACGAAGGAAGTAACCAAAAGACCATTAATGCTCCCTATGGGAAAGGATTGGGCCTCCGTGTGTGTGTGTGTGTGTGTGTGTGTGTGTGTGTGTGTGTGTGTGTGTAAGAGCTAGCATCTGAGATCTGCAGAAATAAACGTCTGCATTAGAAATGTGTGCATGTGAGAGAAGATGAGGGGCTAGGGAAAGTCAAAGCCACAGCTGCCTCTACCCAAGGGGCCACCAATCCCTGCGTCTGTGTGGCAGGGCTGAACTGTAAAGGCTCAGTAATTTTTTCTGTAAGTTTGCTGCATTCAATGTCTGTAAATTTTCCCCTCTGTAAAATGGGTGAGTACCTAGGACCTCGGAATTACTTCTGGCAACTTTCCAGATTCGGTTTAATATCCCATGGTCAAGCGTATCCGGATTTGAGAGACGGGCTACAATCTGTGAAACGTGTGTGAAGGTGCCCGGGAGCCGTTCAGGTTCTCTCCCTGACCCACAGCCTAGAGAAGACTGTGCTCGGGCCTGAGACTTCTCTTTGCCGACCCTATAGCGTGGACACCACACCACCAATGCTGAAAATACTCTCATTGGGCTCCCCTACTAGTAAATGAAGGGAGAGGTGTTTAACTCCTTAATGCCTCTGCGCTCCTATCGCGGTTACTGTGCCAAATCAGCTCAACCTTGGAGCTTACACGATTTTCAGCTTTATGAAGAGTTGTGATTTCTTTCAATACACCGTTCTGGAGTCCTTCCTCGGCCGCCCTCTGTCCCGCAAGGCCAAGCCCCCACCTGGGGGCGCTACAGCCTGTCCTCAGAGCTAAGGCAACTGCCACCTCGTAGAAGCGCTCTGAGAGCGCAAAGAAAATGGGGGGCTTTGTGCGTGGTTATCCTTAACATTTGGAGCCCCAGATGGCCCCGTGCTGATAAAAACTATGAGCTGGAGACCACCAGAGGGAAACCAGAGAGAGAGAAAAAGCGAGGGAGGAGACTCCAGCCCTGGCCCCCGGGTCCCAGGGTTATCTGCGCGCATCCCAAAAGATCCCGCTGCGTTGGGCATCAGGTTAGTTTGCGGAGTCCCCAGCCTCCCTTTTCCCCCAGCCTCACTTTGCTGTGTCTGTATTTTCGCAGAAATATGACGATGTTCTCTCTCTCCCTTGGTCCCGAGAGCCCTCGGCCCTCTCTCTTTTCCCCAGCTAGCCTGCCCTCCTCCGCTCGCTCGCCTCTCCCAGTCCCTCCTCCAGTCCCTCCTCAAGAATCTCTCCACCGCGAACGCCCATTGGCTGTGTAGAGAGGAGGGTGTGGCCGGCCGGGCGGGTTTCATTGAGCGGAATTGGCCCGGATGACATCAGCTTCCCAGCCCCTCCGGCTGGCCCAGCTCATTGGAGCGGCGGCCCCTCCTGGACTCGCACATTGTTCCCCGCCCCCGCCCCGGCCGCCGCCACCACCGTCGCCGCTGCCGCCACCCGGCTATAAAAACCAGCCGAGCCCCGAAAGGTGCGGATGCTTATTGTAGACCAACCGACCGGAGCCAGGTTCTGCGCTGCGGATTTTCGGAGAGACCTCCGCGAGTCGAATCCACAGTAAGTGTCCCCGCCCCCCCCCCCGCCGCCGCCGCCGAAACCCCTAGGACAGAGGCCCCCAACGCGGCCACGACCCAGGAAGGTCCCCTAGAGGGGGGCTGGGATCCGACCCCTGCAGGTCAGGTACCCCGAGCTGCCCCGCTTGCTCTGACGCTGCCCACACTTACGGCAGCACCCGCTTCGCCCAAAGCCAGAAGTCGGGGAGACAGCAGCTCCTCCTGCCCAAGCCCAGGTCAGCGGGCGCGCTCCCTGCGGCCCCGGGACGCAGCACACGGAAGCCGGACCCCGCGCGGGCGCTAGGTGCGTGCGTGCGCGCGTGGTGTCGGTGATGCGTTTGGGGAACTAAGCCAATAGTTCTCGGTTAAGATCTACTCACGCCCCAAAGAAAAGCCGAAACTTGTCTCGTTCATTCCTGAAGGTTCAAACTTCCCAGTCCCGACTGAAGGAACAAAACCTCTAGGACGCCCCTCACGGGGGTCACCCAGCCCTCCTCGAAATCATACAACCTGTGGATGAGGGCGGAGAAGAGGGGGCGAGGAAGGAAAAGACAGCTCAGTCACCAGCACCTGGCTGCCGCTAGCAAGAACGCCAGAGACAGCTGCGCGGTGGCCTCCGAGCGACCCACCCCGCGCCTGGATCCTGCTGCGGTGCAGGCAGCAGCTACTTTTCTGTCTTGGTGACTCTTGCTTTCTCCCTCCTCCTCCTCCCTCTCCGCTACTTCTCTCTTCTGTTTCTCTTCTTCTCGAGGAAGCTCTGCGGCCGAGAGAGGGAGGATCCTGCGAAACCTGCGACCGTCCCCCGGGGCCATGGACTCGGACGCCAGCCTGGTGTCCAGTCGCCCGTCGTCGCCAGAGCCAGATGACCTATTTCTACCCGCCCGGAGCAAGGGCAGCAGCGGCAGCGGCTTCACCGGGGGCACCGTGTCCTCCTCCACGCCCAGCGACTGTCCGCCAGAGCTGAGCGCGGAACTGCGCGGAGCCATGGGCGCGGCAGGCGGGCACCCCGGGGACAAGCTGGGCGGCGGCGGCTTCAAGTCATCCTCGTCCAGCAGCTCCTCGTCCACGTCGTCGGCGGCCACGTCGTCCACCAAGAAAGACAAGAAGCAGATGACCGAGCCGGAGCTGCAGCAGCTGCGCCTGAAGATCAACAGCCGCGAGCGCAAGCGCATGCACGACCTGAACATCGCCATGGACGGCCTGCGCGAGGTCATGCCGTACGCGCACGGGCCGTCGGTGCGCAAGCTCTCCAAGATCGCCACGCTGCTGCTGGCGCGCAACTACATCCTCATGCTGACCAACTCGCTGGAGGAGATGAAGCGACTGGTGAGCGAGATCTACGGCGGCCACCACGCCGGCTTCCACCCGTCGGCCTGTGGCGGCCTGGCGCACTCGGCGCCACTGCCGGCTGCCACCGCGCACCCCGCGGCCGCGGCACACGCCGCGCACCACCCGGCCGTGCATCACCCCATCCTCCCGCCCGCCGCTGCAGCCGCTGCGGCGGCCGCCGCCGCCGCCGCCGTGTCCAGTGCCTCCCTGCCCGGCTCCGGCCTGTCTTCCGTCGGCTCCATCCGGCCCCCGCACGGCCTGCTCAAGTCACCATCGGCGGCCGCGGCCGCCCCGCTGGGAGGCGGAGGTGGGGGCAGCGGAGGCAGCGGGGGCTTCCAGCACTGGGGCGGCATGCCCTGCCCCTGCAGCATGTGCCAGGTGCCACCGCCGCACCACCACGTGTCGGCCATGGGCGCCGGCAGCCTGCCGCGCCTCACCTCCGATGCCAAGTGAGCCGGCCGGTGCCGACGCGTTCTGGAGAGCGGGTGGGGGGGGGGGCTCCGAGGCCGCAGGGTGGCGAGGACTGGCCGGCGCCGGGGCTCGGGAGCTCGGCTGCGAGGAGGGACGCAGGACCATGAGCTGGGGGTGGAGGAGGATGGAGACTCCGGCACCGGGGAGCCGAAGCAATGGGAGCGCACAGAGCCGTGGGGAAGGAGGACCACATTCGCTCGGGGACTTGGCTGGGCCCTCCAGCTTTAAACTGCCTGGGTCCTGGAGACGCCACTTTATAAAACGGCAACGCCGTGCTCATCCCTCGCTCGAACTCCTTCTCATCCCCGGGAAGAGTCTGAAAACTGATTTTTTCTGCGTGCACTCCTGACTCTCCAACTCGGCCAGGGCAGCACTTCGTGGGGCAGAGAGGAGGGGAGCGCGAGGGGACGACACAGCCGAGACCTGCTTCCCTCCTTCCCTCCTTTTCTTGGCCGGTGGGAGACTCCAAGGGGCCGCACAGCAGCAGCCACCGCTGGGGGCCTCGCCCTCGAGGGTCGTTCCTGGCCCAGAGCCAGGGGCGATGAGTTAGTTGAAGCTGGCCTCGGTGCCAGACGCACTTGCGACCGTGTCCGACTTCCATATTGGGGTAAACCCGCACAGTTTAAGAACTGTGGCCCTTCCTCCCCGTCTCTCCTGTGGATTGGGGAGTTTGTGGTTTTCTAATAAACCTGTGGACGTCCCTTTTTCTACAACACGAGCAAGCTTTACAGACGCCCAGATTAGAACCCCTTGCGAAGCAGGCTCATCCAAAACCACCGATATGAGGGGAGGTGTTTTATAGGTATTAAGATAGAAACGAGCCCCTTCCCCATGCTTTCCGTCTATGAACACAAGGTGACGTGGTTTCTTACGTGACAGGGGAGCAGTTATTTTGGTACTGAGGGCTGACAGGACCGAAGAAGTTGCTGTTACTATAACGAGTTCTTTGGGGGTTCTGTTGCCTTTTCAATAATTTCTTTCTGATGATATGTAAATATAATGTCGATGACGAGGTAAGTGCGCGATGCTAAGCTGTTTGCTCACGTGACTTCAAGCCCCACTAGAGCCTAAGCCAGCCTTCCTCTCTCTCTCTGTACCGATTTCTTTTTGCCGCGTTTAACACGAACGGCAAAGCCCTCCACGTGCTTCCTGCCTCCGCGCAAACCGCCCGGCGATGCCCGCGCTGCACTCCGGGCCTACAGCACCGGCCACATAACGTCCGTCCCTCTTCTGATCGCGCTGCCCCTAGCAGAGTGTATCATCTGTTTTATTTTTGTAAAAAAAAAGAAAAGAAAAAGAAAAGAAAAAAATGCTAAATAATATTTATTACTTGTTTGGTTGCAAAAACGAAATAAACGATCGAGTGTTGAGATTTTAAATAAAATTTAAAGGCAGTCGGGTGTTTTTCATTGGCGCGAGTGACAGGAGGCAACTGGGGCCGCTGGGGACAGAGGGTGCCGGTTGCCGGTTGCCGTTCTTTGGAGCGGGATGGGGAGATCATTTTGCTCGTTTTGCCCAGGAGAAAGACAGGAGATCGTTTGTATCCTCCCGCCCCAATACATTTCCTCTCAAATACTTTTAGAGGGCATCCTCCGGGTGTTTGTCGCAACTTATTTATCCTTTCATTTTTCACACCCAACCCGGAACTCCTTTTCCCTTCTGCTGAAGGTTGAGCTAATTTAAGAAGGACCGGTTCCTTCCAGGAGTGCGGAACTTTGGGCCTTCAGAGGCCAGGGCTAAGCCTTGGGCTGGGTGTCTGGGCGCTTGGCGTCCTCCTGTGCCGAGATTTTATTTTTTCTCTGCTCAAGGGAGGTCGCCCACCCCACCTCCGCCCCTTGCGTCTCTTTGGCTCCAGCAGCGAGCCAGACCTAGGGATTCCAAATCCAGCAAAGCAGCAGCGATCTGGGCAAAGCGCTGCAGTCGTGTTAGGTGAGGGCCGCTCTCACCCTTCTCTCTCTTCCCCGCGCTCTCTATGATTTTCCGCCGGAGCCTACCCCGGCCTTGAGAGGGAAAATGTTGGGTGCTGGGAACGACTGAAGGTAGCGAGACTCTCACCTGCTGCTTCGGTCACTGGGCTCCTTGGTGGGGAGGCTGTTTCCGTCTTCTGTGGTCACTAACTACCTAGGAATCCTAAACTGTGCTATAAAATTAGGACATGACTCTTAAGAGAGATCCCGGGTAGGAATTTTTTAAGATCTTCAGCTTTCTTGATCAACCAGGAGGACTTATCCTGCCAAGGCCTTCTTGCGGAAGGGTTGTCCCCAAAACACACCCGCCTAAAAGGGCCCCTGATTCTGTGCAGTAGACCCGGCCCCTCCCTGAGCTTTTGACTACATAGTTAGTGGCTAGCAACGGGAGGGCTCTGCGCCTGGGAGTGGAGAATTCCCTAATGGAAAACTCATTTTTAAATCTGGGCCCTGGATCTGGCCCACGCAGGGGTCCGCTGCCCAAGCCTGAGGGTCCCCCCATCCCCTAGCTCCGGGGTCTTCCAGTGGGGAAGGCTGGGCTGCTGCCAGATCGGTGGGCGCGCACAGGGTTGGGTGCTGCAGGCCTCACTTTTCAGCAAAGGGCTTCGATTTACACTAAGGCTGGGAGGGGATCCAGAGGGCCCTTGAGCTGCTGGGGACAGGGGGGCAGGGTCTAGTCATGTTTATTCCGAAATCCCCTTTGAAACGAAACTTGCGAACTTTTCCAACCTGAGTCCAGCTCCGGCCACAGACTGAGACACAGGATGGCGAGGAGGCTGGGAATTTCACCCTCGGGAACTAAGAATCCGTGGGAGTGGAGGTGGGAGCGTTGTTGGGGCTGTGGCTTCCTCACCCCCCGCAAGGCACAGTGTCGTGTGCCGACCTGGGCTCTGGGAGCGCGGGATGTGTGCTCAGGAGGATAGTTGTTGAAAGAATCAGCTGGATAAATCAAGTCTTCTCTCCAACCCAGTCTCCAAGTTTCTAGGGCTGTCCAGCCACCGCCAGGCTAGCCCACAGCCAAGGAGGGAGGGACTGTGTCCAGCCAGCCGCCAGGCCCTGTTCCCCAGCCATTTGCCTAACTAAGCTGCCCTGCAGACCTTGCCTTACACACTGAGGAAGCGCACATTAGTGCACAATGCGCTCAGCCCCCAGGGGCAGGTGTCTTCTCCCGGAGGGTGGTCCTGGACTGGCCCGAATGGGATGGAGGGCTAAAGCCAGGAGCTGGGCTTTGATAAGAGGCAGAAAAAGACTGTGCACAAGCCCTTTGACCTCTGTGGGCCCTTTCCTGGGGGCGCACTCCCCACTGAGAGAGAGAAGACAGTAAAGGGAAAGCCAAAGAGGTCCCAAGCGCCGGTCGGTCTGCCGGGAGCATTGGGTGGAAGACTTTTCCCAGCTCTAGGCGGCAGCTCAGCCCCTACCCAGCCACATCCCACCAGCTCTCAGCTCACCAGCCCCCAAGGTCTGTGACACTTTCCCTAACCCTCCTTCAGAACCTGGGAGCCTTGATGGAGGTGGAGAGGACAGGCCAGAGAGCTGGAGGGAGCCTCCTCCCCAGGCCTCCGTGCTCCCCGGGACACTGTCCATACCTCCCCATTCTCTCCTATGGACAGCAGTCACAGAAAAAGCACAGTTCCATGACGTCAGTGTGGGAGGACCTGCTGTAGGATTGGCCAGCATTCCAAGGCACTCCTGAAGTCCCTCTAAGTAGAATTCTGCACCCCAGAGACAGGTGGTGAGCAGAGGGGCGAAGCAAACCGGCAGTCCTATTGTCCATCTCTGTGGGGAGGCACACTGCTGAGACCCAGAGGAGACACACTTGGGGCAGCGCCCAGGTCTCCGATGTGGTTGTAGGAAGACCTGGTTGGTACCAAGGACACCCATGCAGTCTGGAGCTCCAGCATGCTCCCAGACAAGATCTGTCCTTTTCCTTTCCAGATAGGAACTAATAAAGAGTTCCTGGGGCACAGTGCTGCATTTTAAACCCCCTAAGAGCAGCAAGCCTGTGGCCATAGCCCTGAGGCATCTGATCCCATCAGATCTCAGAAGCTAAGCAGGGTCAGGTCTGGTTAGTACTTGGATGGGAGACCACCTGGGAACACCACATACTGTAGGCTTGGGAGAAGAACCCAGCAATCCACTCCCACAAATCAATCCGCGATTGAAAACCCTATGAACAGCAGACAAGCACTGACAATAGTGTTTCGCCTGTTGTACGCAGGGTCGCTATGAGTCGAATATCGACTCGACGGCACTTAACAACAACAAGAGGAGCAAGCACGAGAGAAGGATGTGGCAATCCACTCCAGAGGCAATCCCGAAACAATCAGCCATTGATAACCCTATTAAGGTCGTTATGAGTCGGACACAATTCCACGGCACCTAACAACAACGACGACAACAACAAGAGGGGCAAGCAGCCCCCTCAGGGTCTCTGCAGACCTGTGAGGGAGATCAGAATTGGGACTGGCTGTTCACAGAACAAGTGCTTGCTGCACCCAATCCCACCTAAATGGGGAGAGGGACAGGAGCAGCGTGGATTAGCCAGGCCCCTCAATGCTGCCAACAGCCCATGCTCCAGGACGGCAGTAACTGTCCCACCCCTGGGCTCAGTGTGGCCACCCTAGGCAGGGGATAGATGGAGATAGAGAACACCCTCCTCGCCCACCCAACACGCTCTGACACAGGCCTCTGCTCCACCTCTCTCTGAGGGGTTGCTATTGCTATATTGCTGCATGGTCTGCCAAGCAAGTAAATGGCAGAGAGCACAGTGAAGAACAAAGGCAGCAGAGCGGGGCGGAAGGAGGCAGGGGGAGGCGATATCTCTGGGGAGGTCATGATGTATTAATAAAGCAGTCGGATTAAAAGGTGGCCAACATTAGACAGGCAGGGCACTGCAGGCCTGTCAGTAACTCAGTAACTCAGGAGGCTGAGGCAGGAGGATGGGCAGGTTGGAGGACAGAGGCAGCCTGCACAAATTCATGAGATGCTGTCAGAAAGTAAAAATAAAAATGGGCTGAGGGTGCAATTCTGTGTTAGAGCAGATGCCTAGCATGGGGGAGGCCCTGGGTTCAACCTTCCACCATAGAGGAAATTACTACAAATTAAATAAAAATACATACATACATACATAAATGTGGCCACCATTTACTGAAGGTTGTTGTTGTTGTTGTTAGGTGCCGTCGAGTCGGTATCCGACTCATAGCGACCCTCTGTACAACAGGGGAAACACTATTGTCAGTGCTTCTCTGCTGTTCATAGGGTTTTCAATGGCAGATTGATTTTTGGGAGGAGGTTGCCAGGTCCTTCTCCCAAGCCTACAGCTTCTGGTGTTCCCAGGCGGTCTCCCATCCAG